>ML809593.1:108115-134109 GCA_009831015.1 Picea engelmannii | reverse complement strand
TAATTTGCTTTGTATTTTAAATTTATGTGTGTAGTGTAATGTTTAACTTAATAAAATAAATATATATATTTTGATATAATAAAAATATTTGTTTTTCTCATTTTTCATTGGTTGATATATTCCAAGTCTTATTGTTGCCTTCACGTATTTCAATATTTGAAATTATTTACATAATCAATAAAGTTGGTTATAAGTACCTAGTACCTTTTATATAAAAAAATTAAGAAAAAATGTAAAAATGCCATGTGTTTCTCATTATTCTATCCATTTATTTCATTATTATTGCATTTCAATAAATTTGGTTATAAGTACCTAATACCTTTTGTATCAAAAATTAAGAAAAAAAGTAAAAATGCCATGTGTTCTCTCATTATTACTATCCATATATTTCATTATTATTGCATTTATGATTTTCTCTTATCATGAATACAAAGCGTACTCCTACTATATTAATACAAAATGATATACATATAATTATGTATGATGTCATATGTATAATTTCTTTTTAATAGTAATTTTGAATTTCTTTTTAAATGAAAATAAATTAGTAAAAATAGTTAAAAATGAAAAACAAAAAACGATATAGACAACTTTATATATATATATATATATCTTTCCCTTTTAATAATGATTTTGAATTTTTCTTTAATAAAGACAAATAATAATTATAGCAAATTGAAAATGGTTTTATAGTAAAATGACAATTGTTGGGACACTCTAACTAGTTCAATGATCCTATCTAGGTACACTCCATTTCCAAATTTACTTGGCAGGGACTAAGCTGCCATGCAACCCTTGTTTTATAATCCTTATTATTTCTGGTTCGCCAAATTTCTTAACATAGTCTTTAAATTTCACTCAATATAATTGCATAGGGACTTCATTCATGAAAATGAAAACACACAATCCGTTTAGCTTGGAAAATTCTCATAGAATGTTTAATATTTCATTAGGCTGATTCCACCCCTATAGGTTGGATGCTAATGTTTTCCTTCGATATTGGAGGGAAAAAAAATCTCATCTATCTACTTGACTTGGATTTCAATAATAGGACTAAAATTATAAGAATATTTTATGGATTCTTCCTAGTCTTTCACTAATTGTTGCACCCTACTGATTTCCTATTGTCTCTTCATTTGTCTGGTTATTTTTTCTTCTATCTCTATCAATCTTAATTAAATATTTTTTTCTACAACATTAATGATAGTTTAGATATTAGATATTCATTTCAATACAACTTTTGAAACATATAATCCTTTTCTTCTACCATTCTTTGTGTAGTCTTGTGTTGATATTCAAATCTAGATATGGTTGCAAAGAGTTCCTAGGGTTAGCTTGAAAGGTATTCCTTGAGTTTTAGTCTTGAATTTTTGTAAGTGTTATCTATATAAATAAGAAGTTTAAGTGGAACAATAAACATTTCCTTCAGAGAAGAAGGGAGATACAAAGGAACCTTGCACCTTGCCAATCTAATTATTGGAGTTTTACTAGCTCTTGAAACACTAAGCTGAAGAATGCATATTTCACTAATAATATATACTAATCTAGGTGGATATTAGATGCCACCCACGTATTTCGTTGATTCAAAATGGTTCAACATCTTAGTAGCTCTACTACATTTTTTTAGGTATTGAACTTTATACACATGTTTTTGACATTTCCCTTATGTTTTTGGTAGCTGACATAGCCCATGATATATTTGATTTTTATGGCCTACTGAATATATAGAGCATGGATTAATATTTTTAATTGTCCAAGAAACACAATAAATTGACTTTTCATGCAAAATTTGCACCCCCTAGAATTTGAGGTATCAACTAGCCTCCTCAAGGATTGCATTGTTTTTGCAACATCATGTCCTAGGGTTACAGTTTTGGATTTTAGGGAGTTTTCCTCCCAGGGCATGATACTTTATGTTGAAAAAGGAAATATTGGCCTCTTATAATTTCTTCATGTGAATGAGTGTATCCAACTCATCTCTCTTTAGAGATAAGTAGCCACCATTGTAGCTAGTATGTATTGCTTCGAATTATTTGAAAAGACAAGGTATTCTCACACATGATGAACACCTTCAGTAAACACACATACACACAATTAGATAAAATATCATAACACCAATGATTTTACGTGGTTAAAACCATGAAAGAGGGAAACAATCCACAACTGTAATGAACCCCCTCGTTACGACGACAAGCCTCTTATAACAAGTGGATTTTTTTTTTCCTTAAAAGTGTGTGCGCGCGTGTACAAGGGAAACAAACACATTCGACTCTATGTTGCCACCCAATGACTAACAAGATGCAACAACGATGAACAAAATAAGACAACATACAACACATAACAAGTAACTGCAAGCATTAAACGACAATCAATCGACCATAAAAAGATTGACTTCCCACCCATCCTACCCTGCAATGGTTAGGACCTCCAAGACACATAATCAATGCTCAAGCCTAGGTTCCCATCGATTTTAACCATTTAAGGTCTCAGGGCTGGCCACTGTTCTGGAAAACATGGAGGTGTCTACATCCCACCCGACAAGCAGACCAAGCACACAGAAGGTTTACCAACCAAGTACAACATTGATTAAAATGAACAACAACCCTCATCTACTAACTCAGAATAATTTATTGTACTTAATTCAAGGACATTACCCCAGATATGTTGATCAATAACAAATAAAATTACAATAATGTTGCCATGAAATAATAAACATATTACATTTATATCCCATTAACTTTGCAAAAATAACAATCACCTCACATCTTATGTGTTATCCCAACAATAAAACTACAATATCATTGCCATAAAATGATAACACCATTCATTTAAGTCATAATAACTTTGCAAGAATAACATTCACATTACAAGATAATGACCATTAATAAAGCCAACTAGGAAATTAACATAGCTTCTTCCAACCTCCATTGCGAGCCCTGCCATGCATGTCTAAAGCGCATAAAATCATAAGGTACAAACTATTAAAAGGGCATCCATGTCCTCCACGGAAGGCGCAAGTCAGAAGGGATTTCGACAACAACCAACCATGATTTAAGGCTCGGTAATTACTACGACTCTAATGGAAACAAGTATAGATCAAACACTTCGTTTGATTTCCATTAGTAAATGAGTTACCAACCTTCAAATAAATACATAGAATTGAGTGAAACTTCCCCATCAACTAAATCGTAATAATTTGTTCTACCTAGTTTCAAGGGCCTTATCTTTTACATGTTGTCAAAAGTAAAAATAAAATTAACCTTACAATGAATTAACCATATCTTTACCTTTTATACTACAATAACAATGTAAGGAAGGTAACCGTGATCTTACATTCATATGTTATCAATGCTAACATAGAATTTTTCATATTGTAAGGACATTACCATTTCATGTTTCAATCAATAAATTATAATGAACTCACATTACAATAACATTGCAAAATAAAATAACGATGATGAACATAAGGAGTTAAAATCATACTAAAAATCATAATGTAAATCACATTGTGAATAAAGTTCTTTTACTGTAATTCATATTGAAATTAAAATTTCTCGTATTGTAAATCATATTCCTTTCATTACAACTGAAATAAAGTAAGTGTTGGTTATGAAATTTCAAAAATAGATTGCTTTCATTAAAAAAAAAGGGTAGATTACTATGTTTTAAGACTAACATAATAAGTAGTCGCAACTATGAAATAATAATTGGAAAAGTAGATGGATTTTATTTAAAAGGTAGATTGCTATAGGATTAATAACAATTAACGTAGTTGTGGGTATGAAATATTAACTGGAAGGGTAGATGGCTTGATTTAAATTAAGGTAGAATGCTATTGGAACTGTAACTAAATTAAAAGAGAAACCTTCCTTTTTAACATACCACCTTAAATTAGTAAGGATACGGCAGTCGGTTATACAAACTACGTGGACAATTAACCTATCTAACCCCCTTATCACTGCTCAAAAAACTCTATTACTACAATTAGTAAAACAAATTCGATCCACATCTGGCAGTCTAATACCCCCATTGTTGCTCCTATAATTCTTCAAAAGGCTGCATGCACCCGATTTAAATTGGGAACTACGAGAAGGGGCATTCACGCCATCATTTAGTAACGTAACAGATAGGATAGAGGAACTTGCTACAAAAGGTAAATCCTACCAAGAAGATAACTTCGATGATTGAAACCCCTTCCTTAAAAACACAGAGGTCCGTTACCATTTGGGAACCCCCGGCCGAATGCAAGGTTCTGACTTTTTCAAGCCTAAAGCTAGGTTGTCCTTCTGTCAAATTTTGACATGCAGCTAAGATTCGGCGACCATATCCGGGTATGGAAGGGCCAGGCTTAACGGATAGAAAATAAATCAACTCCAGTCAGTGCATTAACACGCCAGAACTGACAGCTACACCAGCGCCTTAATCGCTAGTCTCAAGGTTTAAATTCACATCAAGGCATACCAAAAACACAAATTTAAAAGGCATCAAAGGGAGTAGGAGCGTAATAAACTCGCTATCTAAAATTATCCCTAAACAACGCTTAAACGCAGACTCGAATGTGGAAAGGGAAAATCGCCGCCATGAAGGCGGGGTAAGTTCGTCCAGAGGTCGTGGGGAGGTGATCGCTAAGGATTCTTAGTGGCAGACGGTGTACAGAGCCACAAAATCATCCACCCAAAAAATAAATCGAAACAACAGTGATATGAGTACGGAATTAGCTGTGAAAGGAGGAGTGGAATCGCAGTCTTGGAATCTAGAATCATCAAGATCGCAAAGAAAGAGGCTATCAAAATAGGGATAGAGCTCCCAAAGGATTGATATCGATATATATCACCCAAAATACATCGCCAGTAAGGATCATGGTAGAAAAAATTCGTTGTCTGTGGGTAACACGAATTGTTGTCCAAAACAGGTGATACGGTTGTCTAGGCATGTGACACGCTACCACCAGCAATGGATTTTCCGACATGCAGAGCAGAAGAGAGTAATCCATGGCCAACACCGAGCAACATAAGGGAAATGAGATGCAATCAAATCGTTGGCCAGTTTCAGTCTCGCAGATTACCGTCATAGAGTTACCATTTCCCAAATACCAACGCAAGGTAAAATACAACGCAGAAGTAACCCTGTTATATTTATTACATCATGGAAAATACAGAGGTAACAATTTACAACCATTTATATCTACAATCGCAGGAGAAATATTTACAACTTCACATAATTACAAACACTGAAATCATATTTTACCTTCATTACCTAATTATAATAGCAGAGGTAGTAGTTTTACATCTGTTACATCAATTTAATCGCAGAGGTAATAAAAAAGTCAATCCAAAAAGAACCCAACGTAGATGGAAGTTTGGTCCTTTTAAATCTCAGGATAACAATATAAACATGCTGACAATAGCCAGTGAACGCAAGAGCCAACAGGTAACTCATCGAAGGGTTCCCAGGGGTTATAACAGTCTAGGCGCAGAAAAAAAACAACACGGAAGCAGGATGATCCAAAATTCAACACATCAATCATCATCACAAGGATTCATATACAAATTTAAACAAATTTCCTTTTATTCTTAAACAACAAACGCCTTGCGTACCTGTTACCGACGATGAATAACCCGAAGACGCTATCTCGCACTTGAGCTCCATCCCGCTCCTACTCACCGACCGCCGAGACTACACCGGTACCTCCCAGCCAATCGCTAGAGGTACTCTACTTCCCCCTTAGCCCCCCGAGCCGCAAAGGGGCCGCACACTATCCAGATGGTATGTCTAGCTCCAAGCTCGCCTCGCAAGGCCGAGCTACCACTCCTATCCGAGCTGGGAAAACCCAACTCCTCACAAGTAATCAGTCAAGTCACAATTCCGGTAGCGTAACATTACGCTAACAGTCGATCCCCCTTTCTTCCTCCTCTTCCCTTTCTTTTATAGAGTTTTTAGAACCTCCAACTTTCCCTAAATATATTTTTTAAATTAATTTTTAATCAAATCTTCTAAAATTTCCCCATCGTACAAATGTCAATCATCCCCCACTCTCCTCCAAAGTTTATTTTCTTTAATTTATTAATTGTCTCATTTCCATCACCCACCTAGAGTTGCTCCTGAATTTACTCCTAGGTGTTCCTAGATTCCCCTTTAGGTTTAAATACTTTCCCTAAAATGAAGTTGCTAATTTAGTTCATTTTAGAAGGTTCTTAATTGTATATTCCTTACTATGTTGACCTCGCTTTTTACCATAAGTTCCCTTCTTTCCTTTATTATGTTTCCTCCAATTTTTAGTTACCTAATTTTTATTTTTCCCTTCTTTCCCTTTTTTTAATAAAGCCAAAATGGCAGTTGCGCTATTTAATCTTTTCCTTTTATTATTAATTTAATATCTTTTTATACTTTCCCAAGTTAAGAATTAATTTCTTCTTTGCAATTTTTAAATCCACTAGTTTTAATTAAATTCTTACTCTCTTCATTTACCCCAAGAATTTTATGAAGACTAAACTATTACTTAAGTGGGTTTTAGTTTAAATTTTTATTTTTATAGGGTCTTTTCTTAAGGTTAAACAAAATTTTACCTTAGAGAATTTTTAGACTTAGATTTAGATTCTGAACGGGGCGACAATTATTTAGGGAAGTTGTTTAAGAATTTCTTAATGTGTTAGAAGTCTTAGGGCCATCTAGGTTTGTTTCTTCATCAACATCAATGCGTCGTGCCCTTTAGGACGCACCACATGCTCCAAGGGTGCCACTCGCCTCGTTCGTTTCTTTTACGCGACGTGCCCTTCAGGATGCACCACGTGCTCCAAGGGTGCCACTCGCTTCTTGTGTTTCTTTTGCATGACGTGCCCTTCAGGATGCACCACGTGCTCCAAGGGTGCCACTCGCCAACTTGACTGATTGGTAGACATCAATAACCCCTGGACTCAACACTCCGCCAGGTGAACTTGTGGGAGACTAAGGGATTCTAAGGAATAATGCCCCCGCCTTATTGCACGCCCCTTAGAGTCATCGTAAGAGACTGTCACAGTCTACCCTCACGACATCATGGATCCTCTCGAACTAGGTAATCGTTAACCTACAGTTCGAGCCACGACGGGAGTGCTAGTAGGCTGTGTCAAGGCTACTGTTTACGCCTCTCCCTCAACCCCTCTGGAAATCATGTGCGGCCCCTTTACTCCATATCTGAGTCTGGTCAGCAAGCTATCGTCAGCCTGCATCATCAATAATCGTGTCAGAACATGTCCACATCATATCATTAAATCAATGAAATATCACAGTAAATAAATCAACCCAAATAGCACACTCCCTGACTCAATCCGGAGTCCAAGGGGTTCCATCGATGCCTTTGCATCCTCAAGGTCCAAAACCCTGCACACTCAGTAAAACTGAGTCAATAGCACCTGTCTATGTCAAAGCAGTAAAACATCAAGTGATCTATCATAACGCAACAAAATCAAGGCCAAGAGTTTTAATATCATAATAGTCTAGATCACTTGCGAGCAAATGTCCTCAAAGAATACGTTTCCCTAGTGTGCCAGAGCGGGATGTTACATACACCCCCTCTTGGTCTAAACTTTGTCCCGAAGTTTCATAGTACAAATGCCGAAATAAATGTATCACAGTATCATAAGTCTATCTATCAACAAAAATGGAAACTGTTGGAGCATATCATATGCATCCTCCCAGGTCGTCGAGTCCGGACTATAACTATCCCACTGGACCTTGACCTGATCTACTGTTCAACGTCGTAACTGTCAAACGCGATGATCTAATATGCGGACTGGCTCAACCCTAAGCGCTCCCTCGTCCGATACCTGCAAGGAACTCATGTCAATCACATGTGTAGGATCACTAATATAATGTCTCAAAATAGATACATGAAACACATCGTGCATATCCCTCAAAGAATCAGGCAAGGCTAGTCGATAGGCCACGGGCCCCTTTCTCTCCAAAATATCGAAAGGTCTCACGAACCTAGGAGAGAGTTTAGCTCCCTTTCCAAACTTGATCGAACTCTTATTCAGTTTAACCCGCAAGAAGACTCGATCGTCGACCTCATAATTACGGTCGACTCGGTGTGCATCGACATAACTCTTCTGTCGATCATGCGCTTCTTTAATCCTTTGTCTTATGTTTTGCATTTTCTCTTCCATTTCTTGGATCGCTTCTGGTCCCACCAGGACCCTATCCTCAAGCCGATCCCAACTCAAGGGCGTCCGACATGGTCGCCCATAAAGAACTCAAAAGGCGTCATCTTAATGGTGCTCTGGTAACTGTTGTTGTAAGTGAACTCTACTAGAGGCAAGAATTCCTCCCAACGTTTTTGTTGGTCCATCACGTACATGCGCAACATGTCTTCCAAGGTTTGGTTCATTCGTTCGGTCTGTCCATCATTCTCTGGGTGATACGCAGTACTAAAGTTAAGTTGGGTTCCCAAGGCCTCTTGGAAACTTGTCCAAAATCGTCTAGTAAACACCAATCCTTGATCGGATATAATCCTCTTAGGCACGCCATGCAGCCTCACAATCTCACTGATGAAAACCCTCGCTATGTCAGGTGACTAATACATCGTACGTACAAGAATAAAGTGAGCACTCTTCATCAGAGTGTCTACTACCACAAAAATCGAGTCATATATCCTTGCCGTCAGTGGTAATCCAACAATAAAATCCATCGAAATAACCTCCCATTTCGATTCCGGGATGGCATGTGGTTGAATTAATCCTGTTGGGTGTCTATGTTCAGCCTTTACCTGCTAAAACTCTAGACATCTGGCCACATAGTTGACTATGTCGGCCTTCATTCCTTTCCAAAAGAATAAGGGCTTAAGGTTTTCCCTCATCTTCGTAACCCCTGGGTGAGCCATGTAAACTTCTCTATGAGCCTCGCTCAGGATCAACATCCTCAACTCGTCATTTGGTGGTACGTAAATCCGACCTTTAAACCTCAATAACCCATCGCTATCCAAAGAAAATTCCTCATATCGTGGTACCATCATGGTGTTTTGTCCAATAAATCCCTCGACCTCCTTGTACTAGTCGTCGTCACACTGTACGATTATAATATTTTCACATAGATTTGTTTGAAGAGGAAACACCGAAAATATGCATGGCCTCCGACTCAAAGCATCCGCCGCTCGGTTCAACATTCCCTTTATGTAAGTAATCTCAAAGTCGTACTCGCTAAGCAATTCTGACCAACGCTGTTGTCGCGCGTTCAGGTCTCTTTGCGTAAAAATGTGTTATAGTCCACAATGATCAGTCTTTAGTTCAAATTTTTGTCCAACAAGGTAGTGCCTCCCAACCTTCAAGGCATAAACGAAATGTAGTTCTCTTCATGCCTTCTCAGTTTCCTCGAAATGTAAGCGATTACTCGTCCGTCTTGCATCAAGACTCCATCTAAGACTTCCTTGGATGTGTCTGTGCATACCATGAAGTCCGTGTCCATGTCAAGGACCTTTAGTATCGGCGCTGTCGTCAACAACTCTTTAAGCCTCTGAAATGATTCTGCGCATTTCTCGGTCCAAACAAACTTCTTGTTCTTCTTCTGCAATTCCATGATCAGATTTGATATCTTTGAAAATCCCTCGACAAACCATCGATAGTATCCTTCTAAACCCATAAAGCTATGCACTTCTGTGACATTCGTCAGTGCAGGCCATTCCATAATAGCCTCAACCTTTGTTGGATCCACGGCGATACCTTCGCTAGAGATGACATGCCCTAAGTAGTGAATCCTCGATTGATAAAAAGAGCATTTGGACAACTTCCCATACAATTTGTGCTCTCGCAGACACTGTAGTACCAAGCGCAAGTGCTCGTCATGCTCCTTCGTCATCCGAGAGTAGATCAAAATATCGTCAATGAATACTTGGACGAACTTGTCCAAGTACTCGCGGAACACCCCGTTCATCAAACTCATAAATACTCCTGGGGCGTTTTTCAGTCCAAACGGAAAAACCGTAAACTCGTAATGTCCAAACCTCATCTTAAAGGTGGTCTTAGGGACATCATCCTCCTTGATCCACAACTGGTGGTACCCTGATCGCAAATCGATCTTGGAGAACACTGTTGCACCTTTCATTTGATCAAACAGATCATCAATTCTTGGTAAGGGATATTGATTCTTGATCGTATCCTTGTTCAGTTGACGGTAGTCAATGCAAAGCCTCCATGATCTGTCCTTCTTTTGAATGAAAATAACAGGTGCACCCCACGGTGACACACTAGGACGTATCAGTCCCAGGTCCAACAACTCCTTCAGTTGCATTTTCAACTCTTGCAACTCCGGGGTCGACATCCGATAAGGCGTTCTTGCAATCGGTTCGATCCCCGGTTTCAGGTCTATGGTAAACTCCAATTCTCTCGCCGACGACATCCCAGGTAATCACCACCGGAAGGTGTTCTATACCTTCCACTAATCCCTTCTCATTTAGCGCAAGGATCGCATAAATCTTGCACCCCTTGCGCATACTCTTCCATAACTGTAAGGAAGAGACGAACCTCAGGGAAACTCCCTGGTTTCATCCTACAATCACCCGTCTCTGTCCCTCATCATCGATCAAGCTCAACCATTTCGTCTTACAATTGAGTATTGCCTCATGCGATTCCACCCAATCCATACCAATCATGACGTCATAAGATCCTAAGATCGTGACGTACAAGTTGACCCTCATGACAAACTCTCCCAGGTTAAGGGCTCAGCCCGTAACTTTTCCTCCCACCTTCTGGTTGGCTCCAGAAGCCATCTCCACGAAGCTAAACTCATCCTGTTCGACGGCCTTTACCTTAATCGTTCTTAGCGCTGCGCCAGATATTAAACTCTCAGTAGCACATGGGTCTATCAAAATACTAAGGGTATGGTCAGTGACAGTACCTGTCGTCTTGAGCACTGTCGACAGGTGCTTTGCCTGGCGGTTATTCACCGCTACATGAATCCAATGGGCCTTGCCCATATCTCCCACTGTAGTGGGTTCGGCTGATCTGGACACTCTGGTCCTCTCCACAGGATAGTCGCGCTGGTAGTGTGGCTCCCCATACGTCCAACACCCCTTCTTCGGCCCAGTAGTCCTAGTACCCAAAGTAGAAGATGACGACCCACTAGCCTGTAACCCTGGTCTGTTCTGTTGAACATGCCTAAACTGCTGCTGCTACGGGTGACGTTGTTGCTGGTGCTGTGGTCCCCGATAAGGTGTATGCTGCTGAGGCGACGGTCGTCGGGGTGTGGTGAAAGTGGATTCCCTCTGGAAGCCACGATATCCCAACGTATGTCTCGCTAGTGTCTGATGCTTTGGTGTTCTAGATAAACCCTGCCCTACTGGTCTCGCTGGAGTCCTGGTCTGACCCCCACTGATAAGCTCCTCCTCGGCTATGAGGGCCTTCTGGATGACATCATGCAAGGTTTGAGGCATCAAAATCCTAACCTTTGCATGTAGGCTGTCGTTAAGGCCGAACATGAACCGGTTGACCTTAGGTTTCTCTGTGTTAAGGTGCAGAGCATACCAGAGCAGCTCCATAAAACGTGCCTCGTACTCAGGCACCATACGACCTCCCTGTCTTAAGGCGTTAAACTCATTGAACTAACGCTCAATGAATTCCTCTGAAAGGTACCTCTCTCGGAACCGTTCCTCGAACAGTTCCCATGACATGTCTTCAACGACCATGTTCCGCTGCGGTAGTAGCGTCTTCCACCATAGAAGAGCGCTTCCCTTAAGTTGAAAGACTGCCATGTGGACCTTCATGTTGGAGGTATAATCGCGAAGTGCGAAGCACATCGCCATATTCTCCAACCATGCCTCGGCGGCGACGCCATCCGGGGCACCAAAGAACTCAGGTTCATGGTGAATGCTACCAGTAATGGTTGGTGCGCGCGGTGGAACCTCAGTGGGTTCCGACACCCTGGCCCCATCTCTGTCCAAGCGGCTGATGAGTGCCTTGGACATGCGCTAAAAATATCTCATCATCCCGACCACGTCGCCAACTGCTATCTGCTCCTGTCCGAGAACCTGCTCGTTTCCCTGGGGGTTAGACCCCTCCGATGTGGATGCTAGTGGAGGCATCGCGCCTCCTCCCCTAACATCTCGTCGTCTGCCTCCGCGGCGTCCTCTAACCATGACTACCTGCATGCGCACAAACAACTCAATCAACAACTGTATAATTAAATCATGTCAATGAAAGTCGTAGCGATCCCAAGTTGTGGGTCGAACCCGCTCCGATACCATATGTAATGAACCCCCTCGTTACGACGACAAACCTCTTATAACAAGTGGATTTTTTTTTTTTCCTTAAAAGTGTGCGCGCGCGTGTACAAGGGAAACAAACACATTCGACTCTACGTCGCCACGCGACGACTAACAAGACGCAACAACGATGAACACAACAAGATGACATACAACGCACAACAAGTAACTACAAGCATTAAACGACAATCAATCGACCATAAATAGACTGACTTCCTGCGCATCCTACCCTGCAATGGTTAGGACCTCCAAGACACATAATCAATGCTTAAGCCCAGGTTCCCATCGATTTTAACCATTTAAGGTCTTAGGGTTGGCGACTGTTCTGAGGAACGTGTAGGTGTCTACATCCCGCCCGACAAGCAGACCAAGCACACAGAAGGTTTACCAACCATGTACAACATTAATTAAAATGAACAACAACCCTCATCTACTAACTCAGAATAATTTATTGTACTTAATTCAAGGACATTACCCCAAATATGTTGATCAATAACAAATAAAATTACAATAACGCTGCCATGAAATAATAAACATATTACATTTATATCCCATTAACTTTGCAAAAACAACAATCACCTTACATCTTATGTGTTATCCCAACAATAAAACTACAATATCATTGCCATAAAATGATAACACCATTCATTTAAGTCATAATAACTTTGCAAGAATAAAATTCACATTACAAGATAATGACCATTAATAAAGCCAGCTAGGAAATTAACACAGCTTCTTCCAACCTCCATTGCGAGCCCTGCCATGCATGTCTAAAGCGCATAAAATCATAAGGTACAAACTATTAAAAGGGCATCCATGTCCTCCATGGAAGGTGCAAGTCAGAAGGGATTTCGACAACAACCAACCATGATTTAAGTCTCGGTAATTACTACGACTCAAATGGCAACACGTACAGATCAATCACTTTGTTTGATTTCCATTAGTAGATGAGTTACCAACATTAAAATGAGTACATAGAATTGAGTGCAACTTCCCCATCAACTAAATCGTAATAATTTGTTCTACCTAGTTTCAAGGGCCTTATCTTTTACATGTTGTCAAAAGTAAAAATAAAATTAACCTTACAATGAATTAACCATATCTTTACCTTTTATACTACAATAACAATGTAAGGAAGGTAACCGTGATCTTACATTCATATGTTATCAATGCTAACATAACATTTTTCATATTGTAAGGAAATTACCATTTCGTGTTTCAATCAATAAATTATAATGAACTCACATTACAATAACATTGCAAAATAAAATAACGATGATGAACATAAGGAGTTAAAATCATACTGAAAATCATAATGTAAATCACATCGTGAATAAAGTTGTTTTACTGTAATTCATATTGAAATTAAAATTTCTCGTATTGTAAATCATATTCCTTTCATTACAACTGAAATAAAGTAAGTGTTGGTTATGAAATTTCAAAAATAGATTGCTTTCATTAAAAAAAAGGGTAGATTACTATGTTTTAAGACTAACATAATAATTAGTCGTTGCTATGAAATAGTAATTGGAAAAGTAGATGGCTTTTATTTAAAAGGTAGATTGCTATAGGATTACTAACAATTAACGTAGTTGCGGGTATGAAATATTAACTGGAAGGGTAGATGGCTTGATTTAAATTAAGGTAGAATGCTATTGGAACTATAACTAAATTAAAAGAGAAACCTTCCTTTTTAACATACCACCTTAAATTAGTAAGGATACGGCAGTCGGTTATACAAACAACGTGGACAATTAACCTATCTAACCCCCTTATCACTGCTCAAAAAACTCTGTTACTACCATTAGTAAAACAAATTCGATCCACATCTGGCGGTCTAATACCCCCATTGTTACTGCTATAATTGTTCAAAAGGCTGCATGCACCCGATTTAAATTGGGAACTACGAGAAGGGGCATTCACGCCATCATTTAGTAATGGAACAGATAGGATAGAGGAACTTGCTACGAAAGGTAAATCCTACCAAGAAGATAACTTCGACGATTGAAACCCCTTCCTAAAAAACACAGAGGTCTGTTACCATTTGGGAACCCCCAGCCGAATGCAAGGTTCTGACTTTTTCAAGCCTAAAGCTAGGTTGTCCTTCTGTCAAATTTTGACCCGCAGCTAAGATTCGGTGACCATATCCGGGTACGGAAGGTCCAAGCTTAACGGATAGAAAATAAATCAACTCCAGTCAGCGCATTAACACGCCAGAACCAACAGCTACACCACCGCCTTAACCACCAGTCTCAAGGTTTAAATGCACATCAAGGCATACCAAAAACGCAAATTTAAAAGGCATTAAAGGGAGTAAGAGCGTAATAAACTCGCTATCTAAAATCATCCCTAAACAACGCTTAAACACAGACCCGAATGTGAGAAAGGGAAAATCTCCACCATGAAGGCGGGGCAAGTTCGTCCAGAGGTCATGGGGGGGTGATCGCTAAGGATTCTTAGTGGCAGACGGTGTATAGAGCCACAAAATCATCCACCCAAAAAATAAATCGAAACAACAGTGACATGAGTATGGAATTAGTTGTGAAAGGAGGAGTAGAATTGCATTCTTGGAATCCAGAATCATCAACATCGCAAAGAAAATGGATATCAAACCAGGGATAGAGCTCCCAAAGGATCGATATCGATATATATCACACGGAATACATTGCCAGTAAGGATCATGGTATCAAAAATTCACTGTCTCTGGGTAACATGAATTGTTGTCCAAAACAGGTGATACAGTAGTCTCGACATGTGACACGCTGCCACCAGCAATGGATTTGCCGACATGCAGAGAAGAAGAGAGTAATCCATGGCCAACATCGAGCAACATAAGGGAAATGAGATGCAATCAAATCGTTGGCCAGTTTCAGTCTCGCAGATTACCGTCATAGAGTTACCATTTCCCAAATACCAACGCAAGGTAAAATTTATCCATCAAGATATGGAACAAAACAGAAGTAACCCTATTATATTTATTACATCATGGAAAATACAGAGGTAACAATTTACAACCATTATATATCTACAATCGCAGGAGAAATATTTACAACTTCACATAATTACAAACGTTGAAATCAGAATTTACCTTCATTACCTAATTATAATAGCAGAGGTAGTACTTTTACATCTGTTACATCAATTTAATCGCAGAGGTAATAAACAAGTCAATCCAACAAGAACCCTACATAGATGGAAGTTTGGTCCTTTTAAATCTCAGGATAACAATATAAACATGCTGACAATAGCAAGAGAATGCAAGAGCCAACGGGTAACTCATCGAAGGGTTCCTATGGGTTATAACAGTCTAGGCACAGAAAACAAACAACATGGAAGCAGGATGATCCAAAATTCAAAACATCAATCATCATCACAAGGATTCATATACAACTTTAAAAAAATTTACTTTTATTCTTAAACAACAAACGCCTTGCGTAGCTGTTACCGACGATGAATAACCCGAAGACGCTATCCCTCACTTGAGCTCCATCCCGCTCCTGCTCACCGACCGCCGAGACTACACCGGTACCTCCCAGCCAATCGCTAGAGGTACTCTTCTTCCCCCTTAGCCCCCTGAGACACAAAGGGGCCGCACACTATCTAGATGGTACGTCTAGCTCCCAGTTCAACTCGCAAGGCTGAGCTACCACTCTTATTCGAGCTGGGAAAACCCAACTCCTCACAATTAATCAATCAAGTCACAATTCCGGCAACGTAACGTTATGCTAACAACCGATCCCCCTTTCTTCCTCCTCTTCCCTTTCTTTTATAGAGTTTTTAGAACCTCCAACTTTCCCTAAATCTCTTTTTTAAATTAAGTTTTAATCAAATCTTCTAAAATTTCCGCATCGTACAAATGTCAATCATCCCCCACTCTCCTCCAAAATTTATTTTCTTTAATTTATTAATTGTATCATTTCCCTCACCCACCTAGAGTTGCTCCTAAATTTACTCCTAGGTGTTCCTAGATTCCCCTTCAGGTTTAAATACTTTCCCTAAAATGAAGTTGCTAATTTAGTTCATTTTAGAAGGTTCTTAATTGCAGATTCCTTACTATGTTGACCTCGCTTTTTACCATAAGTTCCCTTCTTTCCTTGATTATGTTTCCTCCAATTCTTAGTTTCCTAATTTTTATTTTTCCCTTCTTTCCATTTTTTTAATAAAGCCAAAATGGCAGTTGCGCTATTTAATCTTTTCCTCTTATTATTAATTTAATATCTTTTTATACTTTCCCAAGTTAAGAATTAATTTCTTCTTTGCAATTTTTAAATCCACTAGTTTTAATTAAATTCTTACTCTCTTCATTTACCCCAAGAATTTCATGAAGACTAAACTATTACTTAAGTGGGTTTTAGTTTAAATTTTTATTTTTATTTTTATGTTTATAGGGTCTTTTCTTAAGGTTAAACATAATTTTACCCTAGAGAAGTTTTAGACTTAGATTTAGATTCTGAATGGGGCGAAAAATATTTAGGGAAGTTGTTTAAGAATTTCTTAATGTGTTAGAAGTCTTAGGGCCATGTAGGTTTGTTCCTTCATCAACATCAATGCGACGTGCCCTTCAGGACGTACCACGTGCTCCAAGGGTGCCACTCACCTCGTTCGTTTCTTTTGCGTGACGTGCCCTTCAGGATGCACCACGTGCTCCAAGGGTGCCACTCACCAACTTGACTAATTGGTAGACATCAATAACCCCTGGAGTCAACACTTCGCCAGGTGAACTTGTGGGAGACTAAGGGATTCTAAGGAATAAGGCCCCCGCCTTATTGCACGCCCCTTAGAGTCATCGTGAGCGACTGTCGCAGTCTTCCCTCACGACATCGTGGATCCTCTCGAACTAGGTAATTGTTAACCTACAGTTCGAGCCACGGCGGGAGTGCTAGTAGGCTGTGGCAGGGCTATTGTCCACGCCTCTCCCTCAACCCCTCTAGAAATTGTGTGCGGCCCCTTTACTCCATATGTGAGTCTGGTCGGCAAGCTATCATCAGCCTGCATCATCAACAATCGTGTCAGAACATGTCCACATCATATCATCAAATCAATGAAATATCACAGTAAATAAATCAACCCAAATAGAACACTCCCTGACTCGATCCATAATCCAAGGGGTTCCATCGATGCGTCTGCATCCTCAAGGTCCAAAAGCCTGCACACTCAGTAAAACCGAGTCAATAGCACCTGTCTATGTCAAAGCAGTAAAACATCAAGTCATCTATCATAACGCAACAAAATCAAGGCCAAGAGTTTTAATATCATAATAGTCTAGATCACTTGCGAGCCAGTGTCCTCAAAGAATAAGTTTCCCCAGTGCACCAGAGCGGGATGTTACAACAACCCCAACCAACTTGGCCACTTGAGGAAATATACTAATGCAAAAGAAAAATATTTTACAAGAGAGATTCTCACAATCAATCATCAACAAATGATATTCCTTGCTCTTTCAATAGAGATTTCGGACCAATATTGTGCCAAGCCATGGATCAAAATAGTAGTTAAGAGATCATGGAGAGCATGAGCTATAAGATCAATCTATGTCCACAACATATAATTATTTCTGAATTACATAACTACAAATGCATACTAATTTGTACTAAATAAACAAACAAAAAAACACATTTTTACCTAAAGACATAGTATACCAAGTTGAAAATAACTAACTCTTAAGTGTCTAAATATCATAAAATCATGACTTAAGAACAACTTGGGATATGATTGAAGGATTTAAAAATATAACATAATAGGAGAAGGAATGAGGCATTAGAGCCTACCCCACCTTAACGACAACTTCGTGAACTCCTAAAATAGATCAAAGTTTGGAAAACCTCTCTTGTGTAAGAGACTTTTTGAAAATGTCTCTAACTTCATCATAAATAAAGAAAAATATCACTTCAAGAACATGATCATGAATGAGATTTTTGATGAAGTGCATGTATAGCTCAATGCATTTGTTGCACTAATGTTGAACTGGATCTTTGGTGACATTGATGGAACTCTAATCGTCACACTAGAGTGTGTTCAAATGTTTTTGGTGGTAACCAAAATATGAAAGGATCCATTGAATCCACAAATTTTCTTGACTTGCATTAAATTCTCCTCAATTCTTTACTTCTATTGAATAAAGAGAAAGATTCTATTGTTTCTTACAATCCCAAGGGTTGTCAGAATAATTTGCAGTAGACTTTCAATCATCAGGGTGCAAACCCAATCCAAATTAGTGAAACCAACCAACAAAGGAGTCTCTCGTGAACTATAATGTATTCAAAACTAAACTATACCTCATATATACTAAAGTATCATTTATTTTACTTTCCAATGTCTTTCATGGGGTGTCTTCATATACTAGGAAAAACGACCAATAACAAAGGAAATATTTGGATAGGTGTGATTCAAATAAAAAGGATACAAATTAAGTGAGCGTACAAAGTGACATCAAATTTCTTTGTTTGTAATACTTAGAGGCCAAGGAAATAATGCAAATATCCTAAGTCTGTCATTTCAAATTTATTTTTAACGTTGGATTTCACATTGGTTAAAAGTTTAGGGTCACTACTAGTGAGGATAAAGTCATAAACATAAAGAAAACGTATTATGAGATGGATTCATACTTTATTGGTATAGACATTAGGTTCATAGTGAAATTTATAAAATACAATGTCAACAAGAAAGATGTCAATTTAACATACTGAGCTCAAGGATATTTCTGAAGATTATAGAGAGATTTATAAAGGCAACAAACAAGGCTTGAGTCATTTGGAACAGATCCAAGAGGTTGTTCCGTGAACATTTCTTCTTGTATATCCCCATTCAAGAAGGTGGATTTAACATCCATTTTATGGACCTCCCATCTATGTGAAGTAGAAAGGGATAGGAAAAGGTGGGCGGAATTCATTTTGGATACAAGGAAAAATGTTTCATCATATTCATTCAATTCATTCAACTTGAGGGTATCCTTTGGAAACTAACTAGGCCTTATGTGTTTCAACAGTTCCATCTGATGCATACTTAGTTATATACACCCATTTACATATAAAAAGTTTTCTTCCTTTTAGAAGAGGTACAATATCCCAAGTATCATTCTCCATTAAGAAACAATATTCTTCATTCATTTTTGTGTCTAAATATAGACAGTAATAATTTTCTGTAATTTTTCTTGAATGATGAGTCTCTAAAACTTGGGACAAAAGAGAGGAGGCTCGTTGGATCTGCGAATGTGTCTGACAATGATTTGAAGGATCACTGGAAATATCACCATCCATTTCTTGTGTTGAATGAAACCATCTAGGAGGTGGTGGTGATGGAACTAGTGTGGTTTCATGTTTAGTGAAATCATATGAAAGAAGGTGAGCATGAAAAGGAGTATTTTCATCATCACTGTCATCATTTGAAGAATAAACTATAATAGTAATTGAATATGGGACAAACACTAAAGATGGTCTATAGGTCAAATACGGAACAAATTTTGAAAATGGTTTGTAGGCCAAATATGTCACAAACATTGAATTAGGTTCATAGGAAAAGAGATGTTGATCAAATTTAGCATCTCTCTTAATATTTCTTTCATTGTAATGATGTTGAAGAAGGTATAAATAGGAACCAAGGTGCCCCGTGGCACATAGAAATTTGACACATGCTAATGGATGCATAATGAGGTGGTTGAGTAAGAGAAATTCCCCGTCCTTTTCTAAATCTTCTTATAAGCTCACTTTTACAAATAAGTTACTTATGAAGTGACCCACTTTTATAGAATAAGCTAGAATAACTTTTAGAATGAAGTTACTTTATAAATTAAATTTGCATGGAAAAAATAACTTAAAAAAACAAATATTAAAATTACATTTATAGTGATTCACTTTTATATTTTAAGTGACATGCACTTTACAATAAATTTATGAGACAATTTAACATTGCATGAATTTTTTTCAAAAAGTAACCTAGAAAAATAAATACTTGAACTCAATATCTCTTATTAAATAAAGAAAATTTCAATAAGGGAGCTAATTCAAAATATATATCAAATTTAATTAACTCCTAAGTGTTTACATATCCTAACATACATTTTACATTCTTTTTCTATTTTATACATTAATAGAATTTGGGTTTGATTGTATTAATGTCCTCTTTGCAATATCTTTGTGAATTTCCATTTATATTTTATCCTTCGATTGTTTCCCTATATAATACATATCAATGGTATTAGAAAAATTTTCTCTTTATTTCTTCTCCTTGCATGTCCTCGATTAGGTTAGGGTATATGTATTTTTGTATGAAACTAACTAATATCTAAGAAGAAAAATCTCCTCAGCCCAAGTGATATCCTATTGTGGAAGAAAAGAGATATGAAAAATCATGAGATCCTATCAAATTGTTTCTTGAGGAATCTCTCATGTGACAAATGAATGAGATAATTGATAATTTTACCCAAATCCTTTAAAAATGACATATGGTGATAGAGACACCAAAAAGTAGTCAATTCAAAGCTCTGACACCCTTCAAGGTACATATTAACATTAACATTACTTTATTTTAATTTTAGATAGATGTAGATGATTTGGATAAATGGTTATATCTATTAGAGGGTTATTACACTATTCAACATTTTCACATCATTGAAAATATGACCTTTACACTCTTTAAGTTCCTTTCCCATGTTAAATATTAGTACGATAGTTACATCTGGGAGAGACATGTTGAGTATGATTTTATAGAATTTCAAACATAAACCACTTGGGAGGATTTTGTTAATTCTCTCAAGGAAAAATTCTACATTCGAAACTATGATAACAAGTACATGAGATGCACAACTTTTCATTAGGAGAGAGATTAGATGATGTCAAAGTCAACCAATATATTCCATCCCTTTCACTCAAACATGTGCATGAAGGACTCTGAAAGATAATCGGTTATGAAGTATTGTAGTGACCTATAAACGAAAATCGAAATAGAGATGGATTTATTGGAAATACACTAACTAGGAAGCTCTTATTAGTATCTTGTTAGCATAAATACAAATTTTAAGCAGAAGAGTATGTAGTAATTTGGGTCTAAAATCCACCAACAAAAGCATGGTAAAGGTAACCCTAACCCATAGAAAAAAGGAAATATTAAGGATATACAACCTAAAAAGGAACCATTCGAATCCATATTTGAATAAAGGTAATGAAAAGTAGAATACGGGCTCTGAAAAGTGGTGTGAATTCCATAAACTTCCTTGGAACAACATTGAAAAATGTTGCTTAAACTAGTTATTGTTGGCTAACCTAAAAGCTTCAAAGTTAGACTCTATCTTTAAATTTGATTCAAACATATCTAAGGGAAATAATATCATCATTTTAGAAACCAATGTTACCATTACTACCAAAAATATCAAACTAGAAGAGGTAGTGGAGAGTAAGGAAGGTGAGCGCCTCTTCCACTCACAAATGTGGGTGAAGGGGACTACATACTATATTTGATTATTGATATCATTACCTTGATGAACTGGACTTCAATAAAGGTAATCAAGAAGTTGAATTTACCAATAATGTCACAACTCCAACCATATAGAATTGGTTATCTCAACTAGGGATGAGACATCTATTTTAGTCAATAATTTCATTCCCTATCACAACAGGCCCTTCAAAGATGAGGTAGTGTGTTATGTCGCCCCACTTGAAGTTTTTGATGTCCTTTTAAGACAACCCTATCTATATAAGTACCATGTTGTTTATAAATCTAGGCCCTGTAGTATCATTATCACTCTGTAGGTCATCTCTATAGTGTACCATATGTTGTTCTGATTACCATAGTCTTATTGATCATAGTGAAGAAGTGTAGGAAGGTAATATCTCAAACTGAGATATTTTTTGTCATAATTGTTTGGTTATAAGGTGATTAGAATATCACTATGACTACCATGGCCTCTCTACATAGAGAAAGAAGGTGTAAGAGACAGTGGAATAATACAAAGATATATTTGCTTCACCTGTAGGCATGCTTCTGCATTGCTAGATCAAACATTCAATTTATTTGATACATGGTTCTCTTTTAACTAATAGTTAAATATACAAATTCTCCTTTTCGGATAATGGAAAAAAGTTAAACTATAGATTCAAAGCTCAAGAAAATTAGACAAACTCAACCAAGCTCCTCACATATAGAAGTGTAATTGTGGTGGTTTAGAAGAAGGATGAGACATGGTGAGTCTATATTGATTATAGAGATATGAAAAAAACAATGGCCAGTAACTAATATCTAATTACCTAGATTGACAATATTTTTTATCACCTCAAAGGAACTGAGTGTTTTAGTAAGATTGATCTAAAGTCAAGAAACACATTCAATAAGTCTTGAGAACCTTGAAACAACAAAAGTTATATGCCAATCTATAAATATGCTCATTTAGTATGTAGAAAATTCATTATCTAGGATACATCAAGGATGAACATGGTTTTCATGTGGCTCTAGCCAAGATCCAAGTCATTCATGATTGGCTAACCTTGATGACAATAATAGATCTCCATATATTCTTGGGTCTCTCCAACTTGTATTCTGGGTTCATTTTTGGTTTCTCTGATACGACCTGGCCCCTATGTAAATTGTCTAGGTCTAGATCTAAAGAAAACTACATTTGGGATAAGTCACAACATAAATCACTCAAGGATCTAAAACATAGCCTTTTTTTAGCATCAATACTCACTCTACCAAACATTAAATATCCCTTCATGATTGAGATAGATATTTTAGGTTTTGTTGTCAGTGTAGTCTACATTTAGCATGGAAATTTGGTGTCCTATCAAAATAAGATATTATGTGATGTGGTTTGTAGGTACACCACATATGAAAATGGTATGCACTCTATTGTTTAGGATTTATACCAATTGGAGAATTGCAATCTAGGGAAGGAGACCATCATCCATATTGATAACAATCCCCTATAGTTCATGCAGACATAAGGAAGGGGATAGAATGACTGCCATAAATAGTGGTCCACATACCTAAAGAAATTCCTATTGAAAATTAGGGATAATAAGGGTAGCAAAAATTGATTTACATACTTCATTGACCAATCTTTGATTTTGGTTTTGACCATAGTGCTTAACTCTTATTGACATGAGCCCTATATGTATCCCTAATTGTATGATAGTGACCTTAAATTTACTACTAGATGCTATACACTAGGTACAAGTAAACCATTCTCAAAATTACATATCAAAGATGATCCTTTATGCCATATTGGCCATCATTTCACTCCTATAAGAAAGGATGAGAAGTTCATTTAGTAGTTACATGTAGTGAACTTTGTCCTAGAGAAGATAATGGAGTATTGCATGTGTACTTATATTATCCAAATCTTCAATAAGATGCAATAAGGATATCAAATTTTGTAGTGCCCATACATCACCAAACCTACCATCACGAAGAAATGGTTATACACTCCTATGCCTACCCTAGAAAGGCCTTAGGAGTCTATATCCATGGACTGCATTTCAGTTCTTCAATCAACCAAGCATGGAAATGATTGTGTATTTTTTGTTGTTGTTGTTATATTCTCTATGATGACCATTTTAACACCATGTAAGAAGAGTATCACAATAGATTCCACTACTAAGCTCTTATTCATGTGTATTTGGGTTTATTTTGATCTTCAATGGAATATTATTTTTTATAGGGACCTCAAGTTGATGAGTACTTTATCATCTATGTTATGGTCAATGATGGATTCTAAGGTAATCAAATAGTTTTCCTTCCATGCCCAAATTGATGGAAAAATAGAGGTGGTTAACAAGATTATTGTGCATATTCTTAGAATGTACAACTCCAAAAATTCACTCACATGGGATGACATCTTTCCTTATTTTCAACTTAGCTATAGAACAAACACTTCACAGCTATATTATATACAAACCATTTCAGGTGTGCCTAGGGTTCTAGTTATTGATCCAAATTGATGTGGTTCTTCCCATTACATATACACCTGAATAATCCTCCCATTCTTATACTAAGGTTGATGGAGAAACCAAATTTGTTAAACATATCTAGCACATCCAACAACAAGTTCATGATATTTCTTAGAAAGTCAATGCTAAGTACAAGTAGCACCATGATCAACATTAGGTTCCACATTTAAGTTTTAGGGTAATGATAAGGTATGGTTTCATTTGTAGAAATAGTGTCTTATAGGATGCCATCAAAATCTCCACCCACTCAAATATGGGCCTTAATCCATCACCAATTGGGTCAATGAGAATTATTTTTAACTAAGTGATCCCCCTTATGTTGGATTGCACCATGTATTTAATGTGGAACTGCTTCGACTATATTTTCCACCTTGAAGGAAAACTTAAACAATGTGATAGTTATCCTATATTATATAAAGGAATGAAAAGTATGCATTCAATGTCCATTTTAAGGTAGGATAATCATTCAATTTTCATAGAATAGTATACCAACTTTGTGAGTAGTTCCTTATTGAAGAAATTAATTAGGTGAAATTTTCTAATTAAATGTTTTATAGTGGATGAATATATATCATAGGTGTTTTTTGTGTTGGGTTAAAACTAGCACTCTCAATTTTCTCAGTGTTATATCTAATATGCATATTCTAATATAAAGTACCTCTTATGTGAGGTTGTTGTATTGCAAGTTCTTGTATCAATGAAAAATATTAATATAGCATTGGACACCCATGCACATTGCTAAGAATAATATTATAAATAAGTAAATTTCAAGAAAATACCACAAGGAAACTTTCCATTGAAACACTAACCAAACATATTATCTTGGTTAATATGAACATAAATATTTATAAAGTTAAAATATTCTTAAAATAAGTTCATTATGACAAGGACATTAAAAGAATTATCAAATGAGTATTCATGTTCCCCATACCTACTTAATAAGGAAATAATTATGGACAATTAAGAATGAATTTTTTTTTTCCAAAAAAATGTTCCCCATACCTACTTAATAAGGAAATAATTATAGAGAATTAAGAATGAAAAAGCTTTTTCCAAAATAATAATTACTAAAACCTTGAAAAATACCTCTACCTTGATAATTTTAACAACAACATACATTTTCTCATTTATAAATTTATTTAATTCAATTGGTGTTAATGTGATGAGAAAACATTGTAAAATTTTGCCAATATTTTGATCAAAATACCCCTCTAAAAAAATAATGAAAGGCTCAAGTATGTGGAGTTGCAAGAAAGTAAATAAATACAAATAAAATAAAATCAATACTTTAATTATATTAAAGTATGTGGAGTTTCAAAAAAGTAAATAAATACAAATAAACTAAAATCAATATGTAATTATATTATAGGGGACAAACTATAGAAAAAATGATTACAACCGAATTTGAAAATTTAAGGAAAGATGATGTTTCTTCATTAATATCATAGTTTTGAGTTCAAAATAAATTCAAATTTAAACACACATATTGCAATTGCAATCTAAATATAAACAGATAAAAAAGCTTAAGACAACACATTAAATTCACCTCAAGAAAGGCATGAAAATAGTATATATTATATAATTCAAACAAATCTACAAAGCATGCTAAATTACAATATATTAATTTGAAAAAGTAAATAACAAGGGAATTGAGTTAAATAGTATAAGTAAATGTGAATTTTAAATAATTTGTAAATATTTTAAAAAAATAATTATTCATATGCAAAATTTAATATTCATGATACATAGTAATATACTGAATATATGCACATTTTTATTTTTATTTTATACAACTATATATATATATATATATATATATATATATATAT
>ML809593.1:74927-85409 GCA_009831015.1 Picea engelmannii | reverse complement strand
ATATATATATATATATATATATATATATATATATATATATATATATATATATATATATATATATATATATATATATATATATATATATATATATATACGTTTAGTGTTTCATTATCATAGATGTTTTTTAATAAATAATATGAAATAAATGGATAGATATATAACTATGAGTTTAAATTCCATAAATAGGAATGTAGTACCCTTACAATTCCCATCGTGCATGTACTTAGCCCCTTCCATAACTACATGAGAGGAATTTTCCATCAACCTCTTGAATCAATTAAATGTTTGGTTTAATAATTCAAAGTGGGAAGATGTATTCATTTAAGACATATGGTGAAATGGACATTATTTTTGGGGCCAACACTACACAAATGGAGAACTTACTTTTCCATAGGCTCTATTTTCTTCTATTGCAAGCATAACCCCTCTTATTCTCTATATAGGCATCCTAGACCATTATCATATATTCCAAAATTAATATTTACATAGATTGATTATATTGTAGCAAACTTAACACATGTCCTACACAAGTATATTTACATCCTACATGCCTAGTGATTCACTAGTTGGACCTTGATCTGTACACTAAGAATCCATATTCACATATTTACCACATCTACATAATTTTGAGTTAATGCATGCCAAGGGTAAAGAATAGGGTATTACATTCCCCTCCTCCTTGGTATATAATTCTCCTCAACATTGTTTAAAATTTTGAATAAAAATTAGTATGTCTCCCTAGTGAAATCCTACATATATCGTGTAGCCTCATTATGACTAAAGTTCTTCAATTGCACCTTTACCTATTCAATGTATCAATTTTAGTGAAATGTTACCTTCCTATCAAATATGTGCAATGGATTTGTTTGGAACTCTCCCTCTAATTACATTTGGATCACATCCCAATTAATCTCATGGTTAGGATCATGCATATATTTCTTAATCAAGGAAACATGGAAACATTATGAGAATTACATTTGGATCACATCCCAATTAATAAAATGGTTAGGATCATGTACATATTTATTAATCAATGAAACATGGAAAACTTTATGAGATTTAGAGTTAGAACGCAATTAAATTTTATATGAAACTTACCCTATCTTATAGAGAACTTCAAATGGCCGAAAATATCTTAGTGCCAAATTGGCATGAATTCCAAACTTCATGGAAATATTCCTTGGCATTATTCCCCCCTGAAGGGAATTAATTAAAGAACACCCTCTCATGGATGTGGTGTTTCTTCTTGGATGAACTCTTATTCTCATGTCTTCCAACTTAGACTTGTTCTTCCAGTTCTTCTATCAGAACATGATGATATAGCCTCACATAACTCATGATTTCTTTCAGATGAATCAACCATGGTATATCAACTTAATCATATTACACGTCAAATGAAACATGCACTGATGAACGATACATTTTTCTTTAACTTCACGTGGTCATTATTCAGGATTATTTTCAGCATGAAATGAGAGAGGATATATAACATAGAAATATACATAGATATTGAAAGAGAGGAAAAATATAACAGAGATATATCGTAAATATAACAAGAGGCACGTATATGGAATAATACACAATTTTTATTAATGAGCGAAATGTACAAAACTGTAGAAATAGAAAGTGAAAGACACACTAGAATGGTGGAAGCTTATCTCTTAGAAGAGATGTGACGGCTACTTGCATTCACAAGAAGATGATTGTTACAATGAGGCTCCAAGTAATTTTCAACATAAATAAAATCCAAAACCTTAACCCCGGAAGATGAAAAACCAACAGTTTTGTGGACCTCGTTTTGGGTAGTTTACTGTATCAAATTACCAGGGGCGTAACTTTGGCATATGATATCTATTTTGGGTGCACGATAGATCGTTGGAAAGGTATCATCGAGGAGATTCATTTTTGGGGATCAATCAGAGCCTTTGGCTAATATTGAGGTGTTAGATCCAAAAAAAAATTCATTTAGGCCCTCAAAATGGCCCCAGAAGTTTAGGAACCGAAAAAATACAAAAAATAGTAAGTTGTCAAGAAATTGTTTTGATCCAGTTGGAATAGGAGGGTGGCCACTGATATCCACCTGGATCAATCCTCCTTCCTTAGGAAACAATGGTCTCCATTGGGTTGAGTGCCCAAGGGAGAGGGGGATTCACTTGCTAAACTTGAACCTTAATGATCTACTTGCCTTGTTGGAGAAGTTGTGCTTCTTATCTTATTGAAGGTTGTCATGAACCTGTGGCTGGAAGGGTTGGACATTTTTAACTAGTCTGGATACATGATATGGCTATGTGTAGAAGGAATCCTTGCGATTATATTCAATCTTGTCGACCTGCTTCTGCTGAACATAAGGTGCCTAGACTAAGGTTGAAGTGGTTGCAGTGTTGTTATGTTCACCTTTTGAACATATTTTGAAGAAGCTGAATTTTTTAGTATGAGATACGACCTTGCAACACTCTTTAGGTGGGACAGTAGTTGGAACTTCCTCTTGTATCTTATAGAGATGACCCCCTAGAGTAACAATGACACTACAAGGTTGAGACTCATAAATAACATGGCACTTCCACATATATGGTTGGCCCAAAATAACATCACGAAAATCTAGTGGGGTAGCATCACATAATACCTCATCTGTGAAGGGATGGACGTCATATTCCAATTGACATTGTTGGATGACACGAAGATCGGGTCCATGGAAAAGCTACTCGATGTTGTATGGATGCGGGTGTGGTGTTGTCAACAATACCAACTATTTGATGACCTCTGTTGAGATGAGGTTATTTTGGATTCCGCTATCAACAATAAAATGTAGTGGGGTCCCCTTCACTCAAATCTGTGAATGAAAAAGGAACTCCCCCTCTTCAATATTTGTTGGTTCTTTTGGTTGAATTTATACGATCATGACAATAGTAGTGGGATCTGCGTCGATGATCTATCTTGTATAAGTGTTTTCTGAATCATATTCTGAATCAGGGTTCGGCTCCTTGTCTTTGATCTTGGCCACAAATGACTGTTTTGAGCAACATTCATCGGTGTTGTGCTAGGGGATTTTGTGAACATCACACCATTTTCCAATTTCCTTCTTTGTCTTTCCATTACCCTTCTTTTCCTGTGGCTTGGATGGTTTTTCTGAAGGATGGTGGTTAGGGCCATCTTTACCATACTTTGGTTGTTGCGTATTTTCAAACCCGAGATCCCGTTTGTTTTGGTGATTAAATTTATGATCGATTTTAACATCATATTGATAAGAAACACACAATGATGAGATGTCCAAAAAATCCATTTCAGTATGGATGTATATGTGTAGAGCCCCATGATATTTTATAACCAAATGTCGCTCAAAGTCTTTGATACCCATCTTGGTGCACTAAGTATGGAAGGTATTGGTGAACTCTGACACTACTTGGCCCCTTTGTTAATGCAACATGGTCCATATCACGTATTGGTCTTCATAGTTTCAAACAGGTTAACATTATTCCTTGACCACATCCACAAAAAATTCCCAAGTGGGATCGACCCCATATTTTACAGACTTCTCTATGGAACTTTTCTCCTAGTAAGTTTCCCACCAATGTTTGACATGGGGAGAGCCTTAAGGAGTGCGAAGGTGATATTTTCGTTGTCGGAGAAATTATGAACAAAGAAATAACCTTCTAGCAGATTTAATCATTTTTCTAGGGCATGTGCATCTATCTGTCCTTCAAATACAAGAATATCAAAATTAAATTATACCTTGAAAGGCGAGATGCCTCCAAAGTGGCCCCTTGATGAAGATGCATCTGTTCTTATCGACAGTCATTGAAGAATGTGGGAAAAATTCTCCATCATTTCTTACCTCTATCGCATGAGAGCTTTCTCAAGCAACATATTGATAGAATCTTCTGCTCCATTGTTTTTTCTCTTCCTCTACTGTGGAGGGTTTATTGGGCATGTGAGAGAAATTGTAACACCTTGTTTTCCCCAGTCTGTAAAACTAACTATATTAGCCAAGAGATATGGAAAACTCAAAGATGTGAATGTTTTATTTGACGGACCTTTGTATAAAAGGTCGATGAATGTAAATTATGTTATGATTATGTGTTGCATGACTACTGGGAGGGGGATGTGCCAAAGAAACTCTCTGACCCTGGAATGGATATCTCTTCAGATTGGTAGATGGGGAGGCTCCTCAAGAGTTAATGAGGGGATGGAAGTGCACCGCTCATCTGTAAAAACTCCCAGACCTGATCACGGACGGGGAAATTCGCGCCACATGCAATCTTGCAAAGAAAATGCAAGAGAGGAAGTTTGGTAAAGGGGGAGAGAAGAGAGCGCACGTGATGGGGATCATGGACGAGAACTAGGAGGAACTCCGGAAACACAGGGAGTTATGAATAGAGGAGAAGGAGAGTAACCTTCATCCTTGACTTCCATTCAGCTGGAAGTAGGAGACTGAATCTCAAGCATCGTGGTCTAGCTCGGGGGTGGCTAGTGGTAAATCCGTTTGGAGTCACTGAGCCTATGGTTGGGTGGAAACGAGCATCCCTCTCAACAGTCGCATCACACATGTTGTTTCTGATAAGTGTTTATATCTTGTATTTTGAATTGAATATCCTGGATGCATGCTCATGTTTATATGCTCATAAATGGTTCCTATATTGAAGTGTTTGCCTTGTGTTTTGATCAGAAGTAATGGATGCATTCTTATACTCATGTGACCATAATCAGTTTAGGTATAGAATGAATAAGTTCAAAATACGATTATGTTCCCTTGAGTTTTGTTCCATCTACTTGACTCGCGCTATGTCCGGGTTTGATTTGCTGAAGGCACCTCCTCCCACGAAGTTCCCTCGCATTCCAGAGCTGGAGTGAGTTCCTTGAAAAGACTAATGTTTTAGTAAACCCACGAGTTTACTTTACCCCTGACACAGAGTTCATAGTTCGGCGAATTAGGAAGGCTTTTCAGTCAGGTCACCAAGCCTAGGGATAATTACCCAAGAACCCGCTGAAGGATCATGTGATCTGAGTCTGGAAACCTTGTATAAGAGAGAGTAGTTCTCTCAGGGTTTCAACGTTTCGGCACCCAGGAAACCAAAGGGTAAGACCCCTCGTTTTCGCAAGTCGTGAAATCCCAGTACCCAAAACCATGACGCACTCTGTGGATGAGCCAGTTTAGCATGAATAGGTTTCTGCATTTTGGAACCCGAGAAACCAAAGGGTAAGACCCCTCATTTTCGCAAGTCTCAAAATCCCAGTACCCGAAACCTCGACGTGCTCTGTGGATGAGCCAGTTTAGCGTGAACAGGTTTCGACGTTTCGGCACCCGGGAAACCAAAGGGTAAGACCCCTCATTTTTGCAAGTCACAAAATCCAAGTACTCGAAACCTCGATGCGCTTTGTGGATGATCCGGTTTAGCGTGAATAGGTTTCGACGTTTCGGCACCTGGGAAACCAAAGGGAAAGACCCCTCATTTTCGTAAGTCATGAAATCTCGGTACCCGAAACCCCGACACGCTCTATCGATGAGCCAGTTTAGCGTGAATAGGTTTCGACGTTTCGGCACCCGGGAAACCAAAGGGTAAGACCCCTCACTTTTGCAAGTCATGAAATCCTGGTACCCGAAACTCCGACGTGCTATGTGGATGAGCCGGTTTAGTGTGAATAAGTTTCGGCATTTCGGCACCTGGGAAACCAAAGGGTAAGACCCCTCGTCTTCGCCAGTCGCGAAGTCCCAGTATGCGAAACCATGACGCGCTCTATGGATGATCCCTAGGACATTGGATAGGGTCTTGTGGTAGGAAGGAGGAGTCTCGAAAGAACCTGGACCGCCCATTTGTAGGGATGCATGGCAAATATGTAAATCCGATGGGGTTATGGAGATCGAGGAAATAAGAATGAAGGCCCCACCAAAATCCCAAAAGGTAGAATGTTGGGATTTAATCCAGGCTGTTGATCAAGTCGACGATCTGGACCATAGATCCGGATAATACTGGGCTTTTGAGTTTTGGGGATTTGAAAGGGAAAGGAGGAACGCTTGCATTTGATTCCCCAAATTGTGAAACCCCGAAAGCATTTAGAGGATTAGCACTAGGTCATAGGATAGGTTGTATGACAATTGACCCAAGGGAGGAGCTAAGGATCTGTTAGACCCTTTCGGGTTTCAACATTTTGAAAGGCAGAGAAAATGGGAGCACTTGCATCGCGATTCCCTGAATCGCGAAAGTCGGAAGAACCTTTTTGGGTAAGGCCTGTGGTCATAGCCAATGATCACATGGGGGAGGATAAGGGAAGGGAGGGTCTATGCTAGGCCCCATAGAAATTCAAGGATTTTGTTCCTCGAAGAAAAGACAAAAAGAAAAAGAAAATCTTAGTTGCCGCAGTGGGTGTGTGACAAATAGGTATCAGAGCATGGTTACAACACTTGGCCTGCTTGGGCTCATGGACGAGTTGCGCAGAAACTACATTTTAAGTACTCTTAAAAGGAGTAACTCTCTATCCTAACCCCCTTTATCAAAAGCCGAAGTTAAGAATGAAAATTCCTATTGTGTGTATGCATTTGAAAAATATGAATTATGCGCTGATTGTGAATGAATATAATGTTGACTAACAACAAGTGTTTTTCTTGCACAACAAATGGATGATCAACCACGGGAAACTGCAGACACATAGAATGGTGATGCACCATGAAGTGGGGGATGGCTCCCACAATAGAGACGAAGAGTCTGACAAAAGGAGAGCAGTGGAGACCCCTCCAGATCTAGCTGAGACAGTGAGGAGCCTCATGGTCGAACTACAGAGTTGAAAGGATGACAACGAGAGGTTGATAAAAGAGAAAGAGAAGAAAATGGAGATTAATGCAGTCTTTCTATAGAGCTTATCTGACATACAAAGACAATTGCAACATTGACCTAACACTAGTCACGTGGACCGACGACAGACAAAGAAAACTCGACGTCCACCTGAGATACGAAAACGTGGTCTTTTAAGTGGCCACACTGGGAAGATAACCTTGAGAAAGGTCCACCCTAGAGATAAGGGACAAGCATCGGGTGATTCCTCTAGAAGGGAAACTGGCGACTCGGAGGGATCTTCTAGTAGGAGAGCTAGTTCTTATTCCCGAAGAAAACGAAAGAAGTGAAATCATTCCAAAAATCATAATCTCGAAGAATTCAAGAAGGCCAAACCACCCTCTTTCGATGGTGAAATAAAGAAGGGAGAGGAAGCAGAGACCTAGCTGCTTGGACTAAAGAAGTATTTCAGAGTCCATGACTTCTCGGAAAAATTGACGGCCCAAGTAGCCACTTTCAACTTGAATGGAAAGGATTCCATCTGGTAGGAAGACCTTAAGAATGTAAAAGGGATTCATGAAGAAGACCTATCTTGGGAATGGTTTGAGAAATACTTCAGGAAGAAGTATATGTCAGAAAAGTATTTCAACGAAAATACTAAAAAATTCTATGAACTCAAGCTGGGGAAACGCACCATAGAGGAATATGTCAGCAGATTCCTCGAGTTGCTAAGGTACGTACCCTATATAAAAGAAGAAAAGGCAAAGGTGCAATGATTCATCATTGGACTACCTAAGGACTATCAGAACAGGATTGAGTTTGACGAGCTAAAGACCTTAGAAGACACTATCTGAAAGGCAAGATATTGTTATGAACATCTTGGGCATCAGACAGAACCTCGCGAAGGCTGGAAGTAGAAGAATAGTTTGGGATTCCAGAAAAAGGGGTTTAAATCCCCAAGATTTAAAAACTATAAAAAGGACTCAAGGATGAGCTTCCCAACCTGAAGTGTACACCACCAGAATTTCCCCTCCCAGAGAATAAATAAACCTTTTGGATCTACCCCAAGAAATATTATTAACCTGAAGAAAGAACCCTCGAAATGTTGGGGTTGTGGAGAAGAACATCTACTGAGGGATTTCCCGCACTGACAACATAACAGTCAGAGAATTTACAATGTTCAAGTAGCTACCACCATTAATGACGTGGCCAGGAGCGTGCTACAAATTTATGCAGCCTTGGATAATAAACAAGCTAACCACCAAGCTTCAGTGGTGGAGATGGAAGGTATGATCACCAATCATCTAGTGTCTAGTCTAATTGACCCTGGTTCAAATTTGAGTTATATAGCCCCTAAGGCTATTGATAAGTGTAAATTACATCCACATAAACATGCCAAGCCATGGTTGGTATAGTTAGCCACCGACACCAAAAGAAAAGTAATGGAGGTCATACCATCTTGCCAATTCACTATGGGTGAATTCCACACCCAAGAAACCCTTAACGTATTACCCCTAGGATCGTATGACCTGTTGATTGGTATGGACTTGCTAGCCACATATAAAGCTAGACTGGACTGTTACCATAAAATATTAGAATGTGCAAGTGAAGAAGGATGAAGGATAACCCTTCAAGGGATCCAAAAACCTGTCTCGGTGAGATGAATATCAACTCTTCAAATGAGAAAGTACTGCAGAAAGGGATGTCCACTATATGCGATACAGGTGTTGGAATCAGTTAAAGATGACAAACCAAGCCTCAAATACCACCCCACACTAAGAGAATATAGAGATGCATTTCTGAAAGAGGTCTTGGGTCTACCTTCGAGAAGGGACATTGACTTCTCGATAGAAATTGTACCAGGAGCAGTGCCAGTGTCTAGGACACACTACAGGATGAGCACACCCGAGCTAGTTGAGCTTAAACTACAACTAAAAGAAATGATGGACAAAGGCTATATCTGGCCCATCATGTCTCCATGGGGATCACTAGTCCTGTTTGTGAAAAAGAAAGATGGTACCCTCTGACTGTGCATAGATTATATACAACTCAATAAGGTAACCATAAAGAACAAGTAACCCTTACCCAGGATCGATGACCTGTTCGATCAATTGGGAGGTGCTTCCATATTCTCAAAGATTGACTTGAGATATGGATACCATCAAGTCCGAATCAAGGGTGAAGAAATCCACAAAACTTCCTTCAAGATGAGATATGGTCACTATCAGTTTGTGGGAGTACCATTTGGATTGACCAATGCCCCTGCCACTTTTATGTGCTTGATGAACAATGTGCTCAGCAAATTCCTAGACAAATTTGTACTGGTTTTTATTGATGATATATTAATTTACTCCAAGAATAGAGAGGGACATGAGGAACATCTTAGACTTGTGCTTCAAGTGCTAAGAGAACATTATCTCTATGCCAAATTTAGCAAGTGCGACTTTTTCCAGAAGCAAATACATTACTTGGTCCATGTCATATCTGAAGAGGGAGTAGCAGTAGACCCTGACAATATCAGGTCTATCATGGAATGGCCTACCCCAAACGATGTTTCAGATATCAGATCCTTTATGGGCCTAGCAAGATACTATAGGAGATTTATAAAAGGATTCTCCAAGATTGGTTGTCCAATCATTGCCCTCCAGAAGAAGGGAGTTAAATTCCTTTGGACCCCAAAATGTGAAGAAAGGTTTCAGTCCCTAAAACATCTACTGAGCCACGCACTCGTGTTGAAGATCACCGATCCTGAAGCTGACTTCCTAGTGTGAATAGATGCCTGGAAGGAAGGGCTCGAAGGAGTCCTTATGCAAGAGGGCAGTGTAGTCTGCTATGAATCCCGAAAATTGAATGAGCATGAAGCCAACTATGTGACCCATGATCTAGAGTGATGCAACCCACCCCTCACCGAGAAAGCTGCTTCCACCAGGACATTCAATTTCTCACGGGCCCGAAGAGTCAACACTCTTAAACTCCCTCGGGAGTCCACTACCCACAGTAGGCTCATCCAATTATCTTCCCCCTCCTTCGGAAATCGGGATATCGCGGCTCGGGAGTTCGCGGTTCACGCGAACACAATTCACATACACGACCAAATCCCGAACCCCGATGGTCAACAGTCAACGTCCCCTTCTTCTCGGGGAATTTCCTTTCGGAAAATCGGCGATTATGTTGCTATGTGTCTCATGCAACACAAAACCCCGAACCCCGAATCTCTGATGCCACCTGTCAGCATCCCATGGTGAGGCCTAAAGCCTTGACACCTGTCTCCCACTCTGTCCTGGGGACCCACCTTGCCACGTCCTCTTCGGGATTTCGGGGATCGCGAATCCGTGATGCAAGTTTCCTTGGTGTCGAAAACCCCGAAATGCCGAAACCCCGATATCCGGGATCTGATGCCACGCGTCCCTCCGTAGATCGACGGTTCCCGTTACTTCGGGAAATCGCGACTCGGGACCTCCCGGGGCATAAATCTCTTGTATCACAAAACTCCGAACGCCGAAACCCCGGAACTCTGGATTCGTGCCACCTGTCTAGCTATGATCGACGGCTCGGGTCGATTCGGAAAATCGCCGGTCGCGATTCCAAAGAGCTTGAGCTCTTGTCTCCAGGAACGCCGAACGCCGAACCCCGACTCCCAGGGATCCCGCGACACGTGTCCTCTCTCTGATCTACGGCTCAGGTTGAATCGGGAAATCGCCGGTCGCGATTTCGA
>ML809593.1:53045-64225 GCA_009831015.1 Picea engelmannii | reverse complement strand
TGTACATGGAGGTTCTTCACAAGCTCTCTCTGCTCTATCTCTTCTTCCTTCTCCTGCTAATACTGAATACTAATCATACAATGATACAAGGGAGGGTGTCTATACTCCGTTTTCCCTCTCGAAAAGTGATTGTCTAATCTACAACTACTTTCTATCTACCAACCTTAATTGTATTAATTGCCTTCCTATCTGTAACATAATACAAGTGCGCCTGGCTTTGAATGCCTTTAGTAAACGGCGGCGCAACAATACCAAGGTAAAATTCAAAATATGAAGTTCGCTGGCTTGTCCAGCTGTCTCTCTTTCTCCACGCGCTGGCTCGCTTGGTAGTTGAGCGATGCTCCTGCATCATAGAGCTGGCCGCCATAGTGCATGCCTTGAAAATGTGGAGGCATTACCTCATGGGAAGGAAATTTGTACTCATGACAGACCACTGTGGATTGCGACATCTGTTTGACCAACCAAAACTCAATGCTAGACAAGCTAGGTGGATTTCCCTTCTTAGTGAGTTTGATTTCTTTATCAAACATATCAAGGGAAAGGAAAATAAGGTGGCCGATGCCCTTAGTAGAAGTATGAAAACAATTTACCTAGCAACGGTGAGCACCTGTGAGATGAATGTCAAAGAAAGAGTCAGGAATGCACAAGAAACAGACACACTCTTCCAGACCGTGACCTCGTACCTCGAGCAAGAACCCACATGGATAAAGTATGAAGGCTACTAGATGATAGATGGAGGTCTTCTAACTTATAGAAATAGATTGTATATTCAAGATTGTGATGACTTGAAGAGGTTCATAATGGATGAACTACATAAAAGACCATATACTGGTCACCTAGGATATCAGAAGATGATCACGGCCACTAGGAAACAATTCTATTGGCCTGGGTTAAAGAAAGACATAGCGAACTATTTATCTAAGTTACTAGAATGCCAACAAGTTAAAGCAGAACAATGACACCCAACAGGATTATTACAACCTCTACCAATCCCGGAATGGAAATGGGAAACCATTTCCATGGACTCCATCACTGGATTACCAACATCAACCAAACATAATGACGCCATCATGGTAGTGGTGGATAAATTGAGCAAGTCCGCCCATTTTATCCCCATCAAATCGAGTTGCAAGGCAATAGATATCGTCAACATATTCATGAAGGAGATATTCAGTCTACATGGTATGCCTAAAGAGATCGTGTCTGACAGAGACACGAAATTTACTTCCAACTTTTGGAAATCCTTGATGGTTGGTCTGGAGACCAAATTACTGTTTAGCACAGCCTATCATCCTCAAACCGATGGACAGATAGAAAGAGTGAACCAAATATTGGAAAACATGCTAAGAATGCATGTAATGCATCAACCCAAAAAGTGGCAAGATTACCTGCCACTGGTGGAATTCCCCTACAACAATGGCTACCAAGAATCCCTGAAGATGAGTCCTTTCGAAGTCCTCTATGGTAGACCGTGCAACACTCCATTCAGTTGTAGTAATCCTGTAAAAAAAATTACTATTGGACCTGACATGTTGAAAGAAATGGAACAGCAAGTGATTCAGATAAAACAAAATCTAAAGGTCGCTCAGAACAGACAGAAAATTTATGTCGACAAAAAGAGAACTCCAAGAGAATTCAAGACGGGAGACCACGTATATCTCAGAGTTAGGCCCAGGAAGAGTTCCCTAAGGATGGGAGCTTGTGCAAAGTTGGCACCTTGGTATTGCAGACCCTTTGAAGTTCTATATAGAGTGGGACTTGTAGCCTATAGGCTAGTACTTCCTCCCTGTTAGCGTCAGAAGTCACTCCTGGATTGCTTGCAGGAGCAGAGCCTGACACCCATCAGTTTAATGTCATGATTTGTTTGAAAGGGGTGATCAAATGGAAGCAAACTCGAAACAGTCATCTCGGCTCTGAAACTAGGCTGGGTATGCATGAACGAGTGAGGTCTTGATAAACTTCAAATAGTGAGTTGAAATAAGGGTGAGTAGATGGAAGACTTCATAAGAAAGGTGAAAGGGTCTGCTATAGGCATCAAGCTTCTAACAGACTGTGAGAGCAGGCATGTAAAGACAAGATCTTCTTACTTCCAAATGTGGGAAACCAGAGAAAACAACAATGCAACAATAAATCATTTATCATAACAAAACTGTGTTAATTCATGCGAAGCATTCGATCATGAACTCTCCCGCAAGAGATGAAACATAGCTGAAAAAGGATAACTGTTTGTCATAAAAAAATAAGTCTCAAACACAGATACATAACCAGGGAACCAGAATGTTTACTGAAACTTTACAGTTGGGAGCTTAGCTCTTCCATCGATAGATACAAAAATGGCGAAAACACCTTCATATACTCAGAACAACAGCAACAACGAAATCAAGACACTGCATTGAAGGCTTTGCGTCTACATGGATTTCTGACAGTCAACCTCTGAAAGATCGTGCAACTTATGTCATACGCAATCTAACTCTTTGACAGTTCCAACGGCGAATCGACGTGCCTTTAATCCATCGTCATGCTTTCCCATTATGGAGAAGGCGATGTCTAACCACCACCAACCGCTTCAATAACTGCTTCATAAGGCCTGAGGATGGCCCGGCCAACTCGACACCTTTGGGATGTGGAAGGCCTCCTGCGTTGCCACCTGGAATAACTGACTGGCCTGAAGAATAGGCGTGGAGACCAGCGTGGAAGGTGGGGCACGGGAACGGAGTGATGGGGCAAACTCAGCGGGGAGTGGAGTATGAAGCGATGAGGTGTGAGAGAGGTGGAAGGGGATGGCATATTACAAAAAGGGCTATAGGCGGAGTAGGCAGGAAGGTAGACGTGATGGGTGCATTTTATTGGGAGACCGACGTGGAGGGAAAGGGACATGTGGCAGGTGGTGAGTGGACGATGAGACAGGGAAAGGGCCATCTGGACGAAAGAGTGGAGAAGGACAGATGACACGCGGCAGCGGGGGAAAGGCGGTTCTGGAGGATGACATGACAGGAGAAGGGTCCACGCTGGCTAAACACAGGGCAGCTGAGAAGGATGGGATTTTCCAAGCGTCGTTGATCTGGGTGCATTGATCTCGGCCGTCGGAAAGTTGCATCCGCGATTCCGGACCCCCCCCCTCCGCTTAAAGGTATAAATTCAGGGGGGGTCCGGAATTTCCTTCATCGTCGTTGATCCGGGCGTGCTAATATGGTCCGTTGCAGAGATGCGCCCGCGATTCCGGACCCCCCCGCTTAAAGGTAGAAAGGCGGGGGGGGTCCGGAATTCTATATGCGCCGTTGATCTGGGCACGCGAATCGCTGCCACTCGAACTTGCTCATCACTTACCATGGGCGCATTAGCATTCAAAACTTAGGACAAGTGGGTTTTTAACCCACTCTTTTGCATTCTATCCCCTTTACAAAAAATATCGCTAACATTGGGCTCCATGGGGGATAGAGTCGTCCCTGTGATGCTCTAAGAACACTTTTGCAGATCCAGTGCCTTTGTTGTTGGGCTATGGAGTCATTTATTAAACTGAAAACAAAACAAAAACAATATTTACAAAACAAAAGAGCCAACTGCGGCTCACAGAAAACATTTTTTCAAGAAATGCCCATTTACTGGGCCACTAAAAACTTCTTTTCCTTCCAGATCCTGCAACCTGTATGTGTTGTTTGAAAATACTTCAAGGATCTTGAAAGGACGAAACCAGAGGGCATCAAACTTGTTGTATTTTCCCTTTTCCTGCCTGGGTGCATCCCATTTGAGCACCAGATCACCCTGCTCGAATTTTGTCTTTTTGCTCTTCCTGTCAAAGGCCTGCTTGATCTTTTGCTGATGATTGCAGGCTCTATCCATGAACTTCTCTCTGATCTGCTGCACCTATACCATTTAATGAATCCTCATGACCACATGGTTAGGTTCTCCTTCACAATATTGAAGGAAATTCACCACAGGTAAGGCGAGTTGAGTGGGAAAAACGACTTCTATTCCGTAAACAAGTTGGAAAGGTGAGAAACCCAGGGATTTCTTTGTTGTTACCCGATCATCCCAAAGAAAAAATTTGAGCTTTGAGTCCCTGGCCCTCTGATTGTCCTCCAGTAGCTTTTTGATGAGCTTGATTAGGCTTTTGTTGGAAGACTTTGCCAGCCCATTTCCTTGAGGGTAGTATGGAGTGGAGTGAACCAGTGAAATCCAAAACTGTTCACAGAACTTGACCAGAGGCTCAGACCTAAAGGGGGTGGCATTGTTAGTGACCATCCTACTTGGGCAACCAAATCTAGCTATGATGTCTTCCAAGAGACTGATGATTACTTTGTGAGAAGTGCTCCTGGTGGGGACAGCCTCTATCCACTTGGTGAAATAATCAGTCGCAGTGAGGATCCATCTGTGCTGTCCACTTGAGGGAGGATGAATCTCTCTGATGAAATCCAATCCCCACTGCTGAAAGGGTGCCGAAACTACTACAGGATTTAATGGCAGAGATTTGAGTTGTTGTTTACCTGAGAACTTCTGGCATTTGATGCAAGCCCTGACTTCCCTATAGACATCAGAAAACAAAGTAGGGCAGTAATACCCAGCCCGGAGGATTTTGTGGACTGTGGTCTTCCAAAAATGATGACCTCCACAGAGACTGCTATGGAAATCGAACATCACCTTCTGGTCTTGCAGCGGATCCAGACATCTTAACAGTATCCCCAGAGGGTCTCTCCAATACAAGGCTCAGTCAATGAGACAATACCTGACCGCTTTGAGTTTCAACGCTCTGTCTCTACTCTTTCCTAATCTGTCAGGGGGCTTTAAATCTTGTAGAAAATACAAGATATCCTTGTACTAGGGACATGATGCTAGAGGTATGATGGTTTGAGAACTCCTGCTAGATGACTTAGCTTGCTCATTGATGAAGTTAATCCCCAAAGTCTTGCAATTGGATTCAACCAGCAACTTGGCCAAACCTTGCCCCTTTATCAACTTGGTGGGCTTAATCTCCAGGTTAAATTCCAGGATCTTAGCAATCCATTTACCCCTTCTCCCATCTATGTTAGGCTGTATAAGAATGTCCTTCACAGAGGTTGAAGGGACATATGCAGTTATTTTGGAGTGCAAAACATAGATCCTGAAAGCTTTGAGAGCTTTCACCAATGCATAGGCCTTCTTTTCCATGATCTCATACTTGAGCTCAGCATCTCTCAACGCCTTGCTGTAGAAAGCAATAGGTTTCTCTTGTCCTTGATCATTTTTCTGCAACAAGACTGTTGCTACCGAGTCATCAGAAGTAAATGAGAAAATCCGAAAATCTTTAGAGTAATCGGGACTGATTAGCACAGGTGCCTCAGTCAATGCTTTCTTTATTTGGGCAAAAGATTCCCTGGGTTAAGCAGTCCATTTCACTTCATGGCCCTTCCTGAGCATGGATGTGATGTGTTTCACCATCTCGGCAAAGTTTGAGACGAATCTCCTCAGAAAGTTAACCTTCCCCAAAAATGCCTGAACCTCCCTCTTAGACCTGGGAAGTGACAGGGCCTGAATCGCTTCCACCCTACTTGGGTCAATCCTTACTCCCTCTGTTGACACTATGTGACCCAACAACCTTCCCTCTTGCATAGAAAACAGTGATTTCTTGGGGTTTAAAGATAGGCCATACCTCCGACACTTCAAGAAAACTCTTCTTAAGTGGAAACAGTGCTCTTTATCAGTCTTGGAGAAGACCGTGATGTCATCCAGATATATCACCACAAACTGGTCCTTCTCCCCGATGAAGCCTATGTCCATGGCCCACTGAAATGTTTCTCCTGCATTCATCAGTCCGAAAGGCATTTTGGCATACATGAACGTGCCCCAAGGAGTGGTGAAGGTTGTTTTTTCTCTGTCCTCAGGCATGACCGATATCTGATTGTATCTGGAGAAACCATCAATCATGGATATCCTGTATGCACCAGTGACCCTCTATAATATGTGTTCCATGTTGGGAAGGGGATAATTGTCCTTTCTGGAACTTCTATTCAGGTTCCTGAAATCAACGCAGAGTCTGATTTCCCCATTTTTCTTTCTCACCGGGACCAAATTGGCTACCCATTCAAAATATCTCAAGGGGACAATGATCTGGGCATCCAGTAGCTTCTTTACCTCTTTCTCCATGATAGGTAGCAACATGGGATTTATTTGTCTCAGCTTCTACTTGAACGGCTTAGCCTCCTCTTTCAGTGGGATTTTGTGCTCAATGAATGATGTGTCATATGTCTTGAGGTCTTTGTAGGTCCATGCAAACACATCAGCAAACTCCTTCAACAACTTAGTAAATCCATTCCTCTGCTCCTCAGTCAAACTCCTTGAAAGCTTGACCAATTTAGGCTCCTCAGGTGTGCCTATGTTGCACTCAGTTGTGTTGTCATTATCACCTGAAACTGTACCCTTCACTGCCACATCATTTCCATCGAACAATCTTTCTAATGGGATTAGTCCTTTCGGAATGTAATTGCTCGGTCGATGAATGATCTGGTGATCAGCAATTTTATTCACAAACTCCCCAGGGTTATGGTCAAGCTCTCCTTCAATGTTAGGCTCCTCATCTATGTGAAATGCAGAAAAGTTATCAATGGATTGAAGAAACTTTTCAATCTCTTGATCATCCTCGAATACCTTCCAATGTTTGACATTATCTGGTACAGAGGGTCTATATTTTATTTCAACATCGGATTCAACAGTGGGCAACATAGGAACTTCGAGCACACTAGCTGTGAAAGCTAAAAAGTCGGCTGGAGCATTTTCTTCCCTTGGAATGAAAGAGATGTTAAAAGCCAGGAAGAAATTATCAACTAGGTCCCATACCTCGTTTCTGTAATTCTTGAGTCGAGGATGCTTAGCCTGATAAACGTTTTTGACCTGCTAGACAATCAATTATGCATCCCCGAACACAGTAATCTCCTTAATTACCATTTCCTTGGCAGCTCTTAATCCCAGAACCAGAGCTTCATACTCTGCCACGTTATTGGTAGTTTCGAATTCCAGCTTATATGACAAAGATATGGTCTCTTGATAGGGTGATATTAATATCACTCTGGCACCTGCACCCATACTGGAGGAAGCTCCGTAAAAGAACATATTCCAAACAGAGGTGGTTGGAGGGGGTGTCTCCTGATTAAGAATGGGTTGCTTTCTGATCTGTAAAGGAGCCTCAGGGGTGTGGGTGATCTGTAGTAAACTGGAGCCTAAATCAGTTTCCAAGGCATAGATGGGATGATTGGTAGGGTTGGCTTCATCACTGATTATGTAGGCCAGTTGGGCTTCTCTGTACAGTCTCCTATGTTCCCCTCCAAAGACTGGAATGGTGGCATATGTGAGATCCATCTGTAACGTCCCTCCAAGTCTCTTAATCCAAGACCTTGACAACATCATGCCAAACTTGGGGGGAACATCAGCTACCACAATATCCATGACCATACTCTTCATGGGCAACTGAAACAGGGAAACTACCAGGTCCTTGATGACTCCCAAACACTAAACCCTCCTGGAGTCGAGAGAATAGAGGTCATGATAGGCTCGGGTAACTTCTAGCCCCAAATCTTCCATGACGGTTTTGGGCATGAGGTTGTGAGAGGCCCCTGAATCCATAAGGAAATTATGCAACACTTTGTCGTGTATGTTCAGGGACATGTAGAAGGGAGGGGATGAATCATCTCTGTCTTCTACCATGGGACCTAGGACAACTGCAGGCCTTTCATATTGGAGGTTTATGGAGTTTGTGAGAGGGTATGAGGCTTCAGATTTCAATATCTCAGAGAAGCGTTTTTTGAATTCCCCATGTTTAATTAACTCATTGAGTGGCACAGGGATTCTGATCTTTTGAATTTCATGTTCGAAATTGAAAGAAGACATTGGCTTTGGGATTTCTCTAATTTCAGGAACATGATTATGGACAATGGGAGGGAGAGGTTGATCCCTCTTACCTCTGTGAGCGTCTGCTACTTCATTAGCAGGTTTCTCTGTTCTATTGGATTTCTCAAGAACATCAGGCGTTGCTGCCTTTTTTTCAGTCCTCAGGTTATCCCTGCCTCGACCGCTGCCAGCTTTGTCTCCCTTGCTCAATTCATTTAGCTGACCATCCATGAGAGACTCTTCATAAGCAGTCTGAGTGAGATGAGGAAAAGGAGGAGTGTCTTCTAGGCAGTGGATTTCAGGATCCAGCTCATCTGTTTCTCTTTCCTCCTCATGGGCAACCAGATGGTTCTGAAAAGGGGCTTGAATTCTCTAGTTTTCTTTGTCTCTTCCCCTTTCTCTGTGCATAGTTGGGGGAGAAATATTATTTGGCCTTCTGAAACCTCCTTTATTTTCGGTGTTATGAGGGCCCTTATACATTTGTTTCCTTTCCACCTTCAATTTCTCCACCTCTTCGGTCAGTAACTTCATTATCTCGGTCAGTTCATTCACTTGAGGGTGGGGGAATGATGGGCTGGAAGCTGAGGCTTCAGATATTCCCTTTCTTCTGTCTGCATCTACTTTGTTCCTCAGTCTATCAGCTGCCAATATGTTGGATTCCACTTCTACGACGACATCTTGCATTTGAGCTAGGGAGGTAGCTCTTCTTTCTCTCAATAGCAGGCAGAAATCAGGATCAAACGCACCAGCATACGAAATTTGGGCGGAGGCCTCTAAGGGCTTTATCTCTGCAGGGATCTTGTTGTATATCTTATTAAATATTTTGGAGAAGTCTGAGGCAGACTCTCCTTCCATATTCCTCAGAGACCCAAACTCTGTCATGTAATACATGAAATCTTTTCTGTCTCCCCACTGCCTCAGGAAAACGTTATCCAAGGCTTCAATGCCAGCAATAGATCTAGGGGCCAGTCCTCTAAACCATTTCCTCACCTCCCCATCTAGGCTCTAGAAAAATACTCTGATCCAGACATATTCACTCTCGATATTCAAATTGTTTGCATAATTGTAAAAAGCGGCTAGATGCTCCTTAGCAGTTATGTCTCCTTCCCCACTGAACTTGGGCATGTATTTCAAATAGTCTCCAGCAGGGAGGGGATTCATAGGATGTGGTAGGATTAAAGGAGCATATCTAGCAACAACTATGGAATCCATTCTATTCAGAGGGGGATTAGCACCAACCATAGGAGTATTAGGTAGAGGAGAACTCGGGGAGGAAGGAGTATGAATGGGAGATGTCGGAAAAGAGGTTGTTGGAGGAGACAACGGAGAAAACAGAGAGAGAGACAAGGGACCTGAGTGTGCAGATGCTTCTCTCTGTGCAGTAGAAGCAACAAAAGGAGGGGTGGTGAGACCTTCAGAATCTTGAGGTCTGTGATGAGTCAAGACTTCCAGGGTGGGGGGAGTGACAAGGATCTCTCTTCCTGATACCAGGCCAGGAGGAAAAAACTCGGCAGGAACACTCCCAAAATTCAGAAAATGGGAAACCTCAGAGGAAGGACGACTAGGAAGCTGAGAATAAGAAAATGGAGTTCTCACAGAAGGGGAAGGTGCATTACCTGTTTCAGCGATGGAAACTTCTTTCACAGAGCTCTTTCCCTTTCTTTGCACCGCTTCCAAGTCAGCTTCTGGTGTAGCTAAAGGCAAATGTGGATTAGACCTCGTATGTCTGTCTCTTGAAGCCACAGTTGATAGAGGAGGTTCTCCCCAACAGAGTCGTCAAAATGGAGTCGCCAAGTGCACAGTAGAAATCTTCAAGTTCTTATATCTGATGCACCTTCAGAATCAATTGATCTTTGTCGTTCAAATCCGGGGAAAATATTCAACTCCGTCCCCGACAATGGCGCCAGAAATGTTAGCGTAAGAAGTCACTCCTGGATTGCTTGCAGGAGCAGAGCCTGACACCCATCAGTTTAATGTCACGATTTGTTTGAAAGGGGTGATCAAATGGAATCAAACTCGAAACAGTCGTCTCGGCTCTGAAACTAGGCTGGGTATGCATGAACGAGTGAGGTCTTGATAAACTTCAAACAGTGAGTTGAAATAAGGGTGAGTAGATGGAAGACTTCATAAGAAAGGTGAAAGGGTCTGCTATAGGCATCAAGCTTCTAATAGACTGTGAGAGCAGGCATCTGAAGACAAGATCTTCTTACTTCCAAATGCGGGAAACCAGAGAAAACAACAATGCAACAATAAATCATTTATCATAACAAAACTGTGTTAATTCATGCGAAGCATTCAATCATGAAATCTCTAGCAAGAGATGAAACATAGCTGAAAAAGGATAACTGTTTGTCATAAAACAGGGAGTCTCAAACACAGATACATAACCAGGGAACCAGAATGTTTACTGAAACTTTACAGTTGGGAGCTTAGCTCTACCATCGATAGATACAAAAATGGCGAAAACACCTTCATATACTCAGAACAATAGCAACAGCGAAATCAAGACACTGCATTGAAGGCTTTGCGTCTGCATGGCTTTCTGACAGTCAACCTCTGAAAGATCGTGCAACTTATGTCAGATGCAATCTAACTCTTTGATAGTTCCAACGGCGAATCGACGTGCCTTTAATCCATTGCCGTGCTTTATCATTATGGCGGAGGCGATGTCTAACCACCACCAACCACTTCAATAACTGCTTCATCGGGCTTGAGGATGGCCCGGCCAACTCGACACCTTTGGGACGTGGAAGGCCTCCTGCATTGCCACCTGGAATAACCGACTGGCCTGAAGTATAGGCGTGGAGACCAGCGCGGAAAGTGGGGCACGGGAATGGAGTGATGGGGAAAACTCAGCGGGGAGTGGAGTATGAAGCGATGAGGTGTGAGAGAGGCGGCAGGGGATGACATATGACAAAAAGGGCTATAGACGGAGTAAGCAGGAAGGTAGACGTGATGGGCGCATTTTAGTGGGAGACCGACGTGGAGGGAAAGGGACACGTGGCAGGTGGTGAGTGGATGATGAGACAGGGAAAGGGCCATCTGGACGAAAGAGTGGAGAAGGACATATGACACGCGGCAGTGGGGAAAGGCGGTTCTGGAGGATGACATGACGGGAGAAGGGCCCACGCTGGCTAAACACAGGGCAGCTGAGAAGGACGGGATTTTCCAAGCACCGTTGATCCGGGCACGTTGATCTCGGCCGTCGGAAAGTTGCGTCCGCGATTCCGGCCCCCCCCCCCGCTTAAAGGTAGAAAGGCGGGGGGGGTCCAGAATTGCCTTCATTTCTGTTGATTCGGGCACGCTAATCTGGTCCATTGGAG
>ML809593.1:41312-52999 GCA_009831015.1 Picea engelmannii | reverse complement strand
GCGCACGAATCGCTGCCACTCGAACTTGCTCGTCACTTACCATGGGCACATTAGCATTCAAAACTTAGGACAAGTGGGTTTTTAACCCACTCTTTTTCATTTTATCCCCTTTACAAAAAATATCGCTAACACTCCCACAGTAAAATCACATAATGTTTTCCATGTTTCATTATTGAAGAAATATGTACACGATTATAATCATATAATTGATTGGTCTGTGATATAGGTGGAACCAGAGGGACAATTCCTGCCGAAACCTCAATGCATACTGGACAGAAAGGAAACCCCACTCAGGAACCGAACCATTGCACAGGTCAAGGTACAGTGGAAACATTTTGGCCCAGATGAGGCTACATGGGAAATGGAAGATGCCATGAAATAGACATATCCGATTTTGTTTACTTCTGTACATACACGTCATATTGATAGATAGAACATCGAGGACGATGTTCCTTTAAGGGGGAGGTAATTGTATCACCCTGTTTCCCCCAGTCTATAAAACTAACTATATTGGCCAAGAACTATGGCAAACTCAAAGATGTGAATGTTTGATTTGATGAACCTTTGTATAAAAGGTCGATGAATGTAAATTATGTTATGATTATATGTTGCATGACTGCTAGGAGGGGGATGTGCTAAAAGAGACCATGATGGCTAATGAGAGGTGGTGGAAGGGACCTGGAATGGTTGCGTTAACTTCCACCGAGCCAGTACTGTACTGGTTTTTACTTGCTCAAATACCAAAGCAACTCTCTGACCCTGGAATGGATTTCCCATCAGATTGGTAGGTGGGGAGGCTCCTCAAGAGTTAATGAGGGGATGGGCGTGAACCGCCCATCTGTAATAGCTCCCAGACCTGAACATAGACGGGGAAATTCAAAACACACACAATCTTATAGAGAAAATGCAAGAGAGGAAGTGTGGTAAAGGGGGAGAGGAGAGAGCACGCACGACGGGGATCACATAAGAGAAGTAGGAGGAACTCCAGAAATATAGGGAGTTTTGAACAAAGGAGAAGGATAGTAACCTTCGTCCTTGACTTCTATTGAGCTGGAAGCATGAGATTGAATCTCAAGCATCGTGGTCTAGCTCGGGGGTGGCTAGTGGTAAATCCGTTTGGAGTCACTGAGCCTACAGTTGGGTGGAAAAGAGCACCCCTCTCAATAGTCGCATCACATTTGGTGTTTCTGATAAGTGTTTATATTTTGTATTTTGAATTGAATATCCTGAACGCATGCTCATGTTTATATGCTCATAAATGGTTCCTATATTGAAGTGTTTGCCTTGTGTTTTGATCGGAAGTAATGGATGCATTCTTATACTCATATGACCATAATCGGTTTATGTATAGAATGAATAAGTTCAGAATACGAGTCTGTTCCCTTGAGTTTTGTTCCATCTACTTGACTCGCGCTATGTCTGGGTTTGATTTCCCGAAGGCATCTCCTCCCGGGAAGTTCCCTCGCATTCCAGAGCTGGAGTGAGTTCCTTGAAAAGACTACCGTTTTAGTAAACCCATGAGTTTACTTTACCCCTGACATAGAGTTCATAGCTCGACGAATTAGGAAGGCTTTTTAGTTAGGTCACCAAGCCTAGGGATAATTACCCAACAACCCATTGAAGGATCATGTGATATGAGTCTGGAAACCTTGTACAAGAGAGAGTAGTTCTCTCAAGGTTTCGGCGTTTCGACACCCGAAAAATCAAAGGGTAAGACCCCTTGTTTTTGCAAGTCGTGAAATCCTGGTACCCGAAACCTCGATGTGCTCTGTGGATGAGTCGGTTTAGCGTGAATAGGTTTTGGCGTTTCGGTACCCAGGAAACCAAAGGGTAAGACCCCTCATTTTTGCAAGTCGTGAAATCCCGATACACGAAACCCCGACGTGCTCTATGGATGAGTCGGTTTAGCATAAATAGGTTTCGACGTTTCGGCACCCGGGAAACCAAAGGGTAAGACCCCTCATTTTCGCAAGTTGCAAAATCCCGATACCCAAAACCTCGACGTGCTCTATGGATGAGACGGTTTAGCGTGAATATGTTTCAGTGTTTCGACACCCTGGAAACCAAAGGGTAAGACCGCTTGTTTTCGCAAGTCGTGAAATCCCGGTACGCAAAACCCTGATGCACTCTATGGATGAGTCGGTTTAGCATGAATAGGTTTCGACGTTTCGGCACCCGAGAAACCAAATGGTAAGGCCCCTCTTTTTCGCAAGTCACGAAATCTCAGTACTCAAAACCCCAATGCGCTCTGTGGATGAGCTGGTTTAGCGTGAATAGGTTTTGGCGTTTCGGTACTCGGGAAACCAAAGGGTAAGACCCCTCGTCTTCGCCAATCAAGAAGTCCCGATACGTGAAACACCGACGCGCTCTATGGATGAGCCCTAGGACACTGGATAGTGTCTTGTAGTAGGAAGGAGGAGCCCCAAAAGAACCTGGACCACCCATTTGTAGGGACGCGTGGCGAAGAGCTAAAGTCATCGTGGTTCTGGAGATCGGGGAAATAAGAATGACGACCCTGCCAAAATCCTGAAAGGTAGAATGTCAGGATTTAATCTAGGTCGTTGATCAAGTCAACTATTTGGACCGTAGATATGGATGATACCAGGCTTTCGAGTTCTATGGATTCGAAAGGGAAAGGAGGAATGATTGCATCGTGATTCCCCGAATCGTGAAACCCCGAAAGCATTTAGAGGATTAGCACCAGGTCATAGGATCGGTCGTATGACAAGCGACCCAAAGGAGGAGCTAAGGATCTGTTAGACCCTTTTGGGTTTCGTCATTTCAAAAGATAGAGAAGAAGGGAACGCTTGCATCACGATTCCCCAAATTGTGAAAGCCGGAAGCACCTTTTTGGGTAAGGCCCGTGGTCATAGCCAATGATCACATGGGGGAGGATAAGGGAAGGGAGGGTCTGCGCTAGGCCCCATAGAAATTCAGGGATTCTGTTCCTCGAAGAAAAGACAAAAAGAAAAAGAAAATCTTAGTTGTCGCAGTGGGTGTGTGACAAAAATTTTCCTCAATAGAGACAAGCTCAATGATGAACTTTATATACTCGAACCTCGTTGGGGACATGCACTGAAAAATGATCAAGAGTAGCCTTCTCTAATATCACTGATCCATATTATTTTTGGCATGAAATGACAGCAGATATATAACACAAAAATATACAGATATATTGAAAGAGAGGGAAAATATAACATAGATATATCAAAAATATAAAAAGAGGCACACATATACATTAATAGACAATTTCTATTAATGAGCGAAATGTAAAAAACTATAGAAATAAAGAGTGAAAGACTCACTAGAATGGTGGCACCTTATCTTTAAGAAGAGATGTGAAGGCTATTCGCATTTGCAGGAATATGATTGTTACAATGAGGCTCCAAGTACTTTTTAACATAAATTAAATCCATAACCCCGAAAGATGAAAAAACAACAGTTTTTTGGACCCCGTTTTGGGTAGTTTGGTGTATCAACTTCCTAGGGATGTAACTTTCACATATGATCTCATTTGCAGCGCATGATAGCTCATTGGAAAGGTATCATCAAGGATATTTATTTAGGGTCTCAATAAAAGCCTTCGAGTATGATTTAGGTGCTTGATCCCCAAAAAAACTTCATTTAGGCCCTCAAAATGGCCCTAGAAGTTTAGGAATCGAAAAACTACTAAAAATAGTAAGTTGCCAGGAAATTGTTTTTGGCTAGTTGGAATAGGTGGGTGGCCACTGATATCAAACTGGATCAATGCTCTCTCCTTAGGAAGTAATGATCTCCATTTCATTGAATCCCCGAGGGAGAGGGGAAAGCGCTTGTTGAATATAAAGCTTAATGATCTATTTTCCTTGTTGGAGAAGTTGCGCTTCTTAGCTTGTTGAAGTTTGTCACAAACCTCTAGCTGGAAGGGTTGGGAATTTTTTACCAGTATGGATACAAGATATGACTTTATACAGAAGGAATTCTTGTGTTGGATTCAATCTTTTTGACCTTCTTCTACTGAACATAAGGTGCTTGGATTGAGGCTGCAGTGGTTGTAGTGTTCTTCTGTTCACCTTTTGAACATATTGTGAAGAAGCTTAATTTTGTAGGATGAGATACTACATTATGTCACTGTTTAGGTGGGATAGTAGTTGGAACTAAATTTGGTATCCTGTAGAGATGACACCCTAGAGTAACAATGACACTGCAGGGTCAAGACTCATAAATAACATGGCACTTCCAAATATATGGCTAGCCCAAAATAACATCACAGACATCCAGTGGAGAAACATCACATAATACCTCATCCTTGAAGGGTTGGATTCTGTATGAAAATTGACACTATTGTCTGACACAGAGATAACGTCTCTATAAAATCCACCCAATGTTGTATGCCTGCAGGTGTGGTGTTGTAAAAAATACCAACTATTTGATGACCTTTGTTGAGATGAGGTTGTTCTGGCTTTCGCTATCAACAATAAAATGAAGCGAGGTCCCCTTCACCCACATCTATGAATGAAAAAGGTGCTCCCCCTCTTTAGGATCTGTTGGTTATTCTAGTTGAATTTCTATAATCACTACAATATCAATGAGGTCTGCATTGATGATCTGTCTTATATAATTATTTTCTGAATTAGATTTCAAATCAAGGTTTGAGTCCTTGTCTTTGATCTCGACTACCTATGACTATTTTGAGCGACATTCATTGGTGTTGTGCCAGGGGATTTTGTGGAAAGAAAACCAATTTCCATTATCCTTCTTCCTCTTTCCATTAGCCTTCTTTTCCTGTGGTTTGGACAAGTTTTCTGAAGGGTGGTTGTTAGGGCCATCTTTACCATACCTTGGTTGTTGCAGATTTACAGACCCAAAATACCATTTTTTCTAGCGCTTAAATTCCTGCTTGATTTTAACATCATATCGATAAGAAACACCCAATGATGAGATGACCATAAAATCCATTTCAGTTTGGATGTATCTGTGTAGAGCCCCAATGTATTTCAGAACCAAATGTCGCTCTAAGTCTTTGATACCCAGCTTGGTAGGAAAGGTATGGAAGGTATTGGTGAACTCCAGCACTATTTGGCCCCTCTCTTGATGCATCGTGGTCCATATCATGTATTGGTATTCATAGTTTCCAATAGGTTAATATTGTTCCTTGACCCTATCCACAAAAAAATCCCAAGTGGGATCGACCCCATATATTCCAGAGTCCTCTGTGGAAATTTTCTCCCATTAATTTTCCCACCAACTTTTGACATGGCGGAGAGCCTTAAGGAGTGCGAAGGTGATGTTTTCCCCGTCAGAGAAATTATGAACAAAGAAATAACCTTCTAGCATATTTAACCATTTTTCTAGGGCATATACATCTATCTGTCCTTCAAATACAGGAATATAAAAATTAACTTGTACCTTGAAACGAGAGGTGCCTCCAAATTGGTCTCTTGATGAATACACACATGTTTTTATCGGTAGGCATTGAAGGATGTGGGAAAAATTCTCCATTGTTTCGCCTTCTATCACATGAGAGCTTTCTCAAGCAACAGATTGATATAATATTTTGTTCTGTCGTTTTACTTTTCTTCTTCCATGGAGGGTTTATTGGGCATGTGAGAGAAATTTTCCTCAAGAGAGACAAGATCAAGGCACAACTTTCTATACTCAGACCTCATTTGGGACATGCACTAAAAAACGATCAAGGGAAGCCTGCTTTAATACCACTAATCCAGATTATTTTTTCCACTAAATGAGAGAGGAGATATACCACATAAATATATAGATATATTGAAAGAGAGGAAAAACATAATAGATATATATCAGAAATATAACAAGAGGTACAAATATACAGTAATACACAATTTCTATTAATGAGTGAAATGTACAAAACTGTAGAAATACAGAGTGAAAGACTCACTAGAATGGTGCCAACTTATCTTTGAGAAGATATGTGGAAGATAATTGCATTCACAAGAATATTATTGTTACAATGAGACTCCAAGGCATTTTTAACATAAATAAAATCCAAAACCGTAACCCTTGAAGATGAAAAGACAATAGTTTTGTGGACCCCGTTTTGGGTAATTTGGTGTATCAACTTCCCGGGGGCGTAACTTTAGCATATGATATTCATTTGGGGTGCACACTAGCTTGTTGGGAAGGTATCATCGAGGAGATTCATTTCCAAGGATCAATAAAAGTCTTAAAATATAATTGAGGTGCTATATCCCAAATAAAATTCATTTAGGCCCTCAAAATGGCCCTGAAAGTTTAGGAACCGAAAAACTGCTAAAAATAGTAAGTTGTCGGGAAACTGTTTCGAGCCAGTTGGAATAGGTTGGTGACCACTGATATCCATGTGGATCAATCATAATACTTCATTTTATATTTTTCACTTAAATTACTTGTTTGGTGATTCCAAATCGGTGATCTAAGATTGTTTGGATGGTATTTGGCACAGTTTGAGGGTTTCTACTTTGTATATCCTTTGGAAACTCTATTGCAAGTTTGTGTTTTATAATGAGGTTAGTTCTTAGTCATTATTTTTTCTATTATGGAAGTATGAGGTATATATGAAAGTCCTTGCAAAAAGGGGAATTACTAATTATTGATGCCAAATTTTTAGATCAAACTACTTATTTTGAGTTCATAGTTATTTTAGTGTATCCCTACGAAAGAGGATATGATGTCATTGTATATACCCTTATGTTTTCTTCTATGTCTTTCTGGTTACTAATGTAAATAAATTTTTGTATGTATAAGAAGTATCTTTTACTTTGTAATTTGAGTGCTTGTGAGTTCCATTGTTTCTTTTAGTACAATGTATTGATTGTAGACATGCTTTTATGTAGGCCTAATTTGCAAATTACTAAAATTTATACTATCATTCACATTAGGTAGACATACACTTTCATCTCTTGATGATATATTCATTCATTTAATCTCATTGAAGTGGGAGGAGAAGTTAATTGAGGAGCAAGTTTTTAATTTCCCTTCATCATATAAAGATACATCTTTCCCTTTGTGAAAAGTAATAGAATCCATGTCGTGCTTAAATAAATTTAGGTTAAATGGATTATCTTTTTCACAAGATCGATGAGAGAAATGCAAGAATCTCAAAAAAAATCTTCAATGGACTTATGATTCTTTTGAAAAAGTTTTTCTAGCTCACAATAGAAAGTATTTAGTGAGTAATTGCCATGAGAAGCTAGGAATATTTCACTAAATTGTTTCCAGTGGTGAATGGATTTGACTAGGAGTGTCTGGATTTGACTAGGAGTGCCTTATACGAGGAAAACATTTGTCCTTCTAATGAAAGAGGAAATAAACTATATACAATATATTCATGACATATTGATCCATATGGATGTCGATGGCCTCCCACCTATTCCAACTGGTTCATTTTGGCAGTTTAACTGTTTGGCAGTTTTTTTTCCTAGTTTTCGGGTCCCTGACTTGTGGGGACATTTTGAGGCCCTAAACAATGTTTTTAGGGCTCACCACAGCAAGAAATGGCCTTTAATAGAGAGTAGAAAAACGTGTAGTCCTTGAATAGACCTTTCCAATGGGCTATCATGCACCTAAAAGATAGATCGTATGCAAAAGTTACAACCCTCAGAAGTTGATGTACTAACTTAGCCAAACCGAGCCCACATGACTTTTGGCGCTTCATCTCCTAGAGTTAGGTTTTTGGATGTCTAGGGTTTTTGACATTCATGTTTATTGTAAAAATGTCTTCAGAGCCTCATTGTAATCACCTTCTTGCGAATAAGAAAAACCTTCACATCTCTTCTTAGAGATAAGCCACCACCATTCCAACAAGCTTGTTTTCCATTGCATTTTACAGTTTCAGCTTACTTCCTTATTGAATAGAAAACCAGTTTTACTGTATCTCTGTTATTCTATGTTAAGAATATTTTAATAAACTATATTCATTCAATTATGCTCATAAAATCTAGATCAGTGGTATCAGAGCGGTCTTCTCCTTGTCGTCTTAATGCATGTCCCCAACGAGGTCAGGGTACAAATAATTAGGTCTCGAGCTTGTTTCTCTTGAGGAAAAAAGCTCTCGCACTCCCAAACGACCTCTCATGGAAGGAGAAAAGAAAGATGATGGGATAAGAGATCCTTTCAAAATGTTGCTTGAGGAATCCCTCATGCAACAAAGGAACGATATGATGGATAGTTTCGTGCAAATCCTTTGGCGGTTACCAACAGGCGATGCATCTTCCTCGAGTGGAGGCGATGCCCCCTTCAAGGTACAAATCAACTTTGATATTCCTATATTTGAAGGTATGATAGAAAAAAATGTTGTAGACAAGTGGTTGAATCTACTAGAAGGGTATTTTTATGTCCATAACCTTTCAAATAGACAAAAAATTACTTTTTCACTCCTCAAAGTTGTTCCCCATGTCAAATATTGGTGGGACACTTTATGTGAGCAAAAGGAAACAAAGGAACCCTCATTATTTACAGTCACGACCACCTGTGAATCCTTCAGAGATGCTATTAAGGAACAATACTACCCTTTCAGAAGCTATGAAGACTTCTATACCAAATGGACCGCACTGCGGCAAGAAAGAGACCAAGTAGTGCCAGATTTCACAAATATCTTCCATACCTTGCACACCAAGTTGGGTATCAAATATTCAGAGTGACATATGGTGCTCAAGTATCGTAGTGCTCTGCATAGATACATCTATATTGAAATAGAATTTATGGACATCTCGTCCTTGGGGGAGGCCTATCGATACGCCATCAAAATCGAGCAGAAGCTCAAACAAAAGATGCTACAATTTGGGCTTGGGAACCCCTCGCAGAAAAAACTAGGAAAGGGTGGCCCCAAATTACAGAAAAAAGGACAGATCAAAGATGGACAGTATCAGGACAAGCAGTCCAAGCCACAAGAAAAGAAGGACAACTGAAAGACAAAGAAGGATACCGGGAAGTGGTGTGACTTCCATAAGAGCCCTTGGCATAACACTATTGATTTTCACTCAAAGAAGTCACTGGTGGCTGAAGTGAAAGCCTATGAATCAAATGTGGCTTCTGACTTTGATTCAAAACCAAAAAGGGTAAGATGGATCATTGACGTAGAATCCAGTGCCACCGTTGCTACCACCAAGCTCCAACCTGGTGAACTAGACGAGCCATAAGAAGGCGAGCACCTTTTCCATTCACATATGTGGGTAAAAGGAACCCCACTACACTTCATTATTGATAGCGGTAGCTATAAGAAACTCATCTCAATAGAGGTTGTCAAGCGACTGGCCCTACTGACAATGTCGCACCCGCATTCCTACACCATTGGATGGCTCCGCCAAGGAAGTGATCTGATCCAGGTGGATATTGGTGGCCACCCACCTATTCCACTTGGACCCCCACCATTGCTTCTTTATGTTTTTCATTTTTTTTGCACAGTACTGATCCAGGTGGATATCGTTGGCCACCCACCTTTTCCAAATGGCTCAAAACAACTTTCTGGCAATTTTGGCAATTTACTATTTTTAGCAGGTTTTAACTTCCAGGGCCATTTTGAGGGTCCAAATGAAGGTTTTTCGAGATTGAGGCTCTCAATGATATCCGAAGGCAGATTGAGCCCCAAAAATGAATCTCCTTGAAGATACCTTTCTAACGAGCTATCACACGCCTAAAACGAAGATCGTATGCAAAAGTTACGACCCCAGGAAGTTGATGTACTCACTTACCCAAACGAGGCCCACATGACTTTTGGAGCTTCATCTCCTAGGGTTAGGTTTTTGGATGTATAGGAATTTTGGCATTCCTGTTTATTGTAAAAAGGCCTTCAGAGCCTCATTGTAATGATCTTCTCGCGGATGTGAGTAGCGGCCACATCTCTTCTCAGAGATAAGCTACCAATGCCTAGCTAGTTTATTTCCATTTCGTCTGTAAGAATATTTCAGTCATTTGTTATTAATGAAATGAAGTCTTATTTCCGCTGCATCTCTGTGTTTATGTGTATTTTTGTATTTCATTGTGTTCCTATATAAATATGAATCAGTGGTATCAGAGCGGTCCGCTCATTCTCGATCCTTCTTTGCATGTCCCCAACGAGATCGGGGTATAAGGAGTTGGGGCTCAATCTGGTTGAACCCTTGCAAGATCAACCTCGCAAACCCTGACGACCGCCCATGGGGGAAGAAAAGAAAGATGAGGGAGCAGGAGATCCTATCAAAATGTTGCTCGAGGAGGCCCTCGAGAAACAAAGGAACGCGATGATGGACAACTTTGCCTAGATTCTTCAACGGATTCCGACTAGCGGTGCATCGACATCCAGAAGCCACTCTGGAGGTGCCACTCCTTTTAAGGTACAAGTAAACTTTGACATTCCCATTTTTTATGGCCAAATAGATGCAGATGCCATAGATAGATGGTTGAATCTGTTAGAAGGATATTTCTCGGTTCATGACTTTTCCGACTGAGAAAAGATTATTTTTGCACTCCTCAAAGTCACCCCCCATGTCAAGGACTGGTGGGAAACCTACTTGGAGCAAGAGGGCGAGGGATCACCCTCTTTGTTCTCGGCCACACCCACTTGGAATTCTTTCTGAGACGCCATCAAGGAACAATATTATCCCATGGGGAGATATGAGGACAAATACATACAATGGACTACGTTGCGGCAGCAAAGGGACCAAGATGTGCATGAGATTACGAATCTGTTTCATACCCTACGCACAAAGTTGGGTATCAAAGATTCAGAGAAACATTTGGTGTTAAAGCACCGTAGTTGTCTGCACAGATACATTCAGGAGGAGATGGAGTTCCTCGACATCTCCTCACTTGGTTTGGCATACCGATATGCTGCCAAGATTGAGCAGAAGTTCAAACAGAAGAAGCGAGACTTTGGGTTTGCAAATCAAAAGCACGGGAAAGGTACTCCCAAACCGAAAAACAAAGGACTGAGCCAAGGCGGGGCAGCCCAGGACAACCCTCCAAAGCCACAAGCAAAGAACAACACCACGAAGCCAAAAAAGGAAACGGGAACATGGTGTGAGTTCCATAAGAGCTCGACTCACAACACAAGTGAGTGTCGGGCCAAGCAGTCATTGGTAGCCGAGTTGAAGGCTTCTGAATCAGATGCATGCTCCGACTCTGAATCAGAACCTGACAAGGGGAATGATAGGGGGAAGCAGATTATTGATGTGGAGCCCAACGCCACCATTGCCACCACGAAGATCCAGAAGGAGGAACCAGAAGATCCAGAGGAGGCAGAGCGTCTCTTCCATTCCAAGATGTGGGTAAAGGGTTCCCCGTTGCAGTTCATTGTCGACAGCGGGAGCCAGAAGAACCTCATATCGGTAGAGGTCATGAAACGGTTGGGCTTGCCGACCACAGCACACCCAAAACCATACACCATCGGGTGGTTGCACCAAGGACGGGACCTCCACGTCAGTCGAAAATGTCACCTTCCCTACAACATCAAGCCCTTCACAGATGAGGTATTATGTGACATTGATCCTCTTGATGTTTCTGATGTATTATTAGGCCAACCGTACTTGTGGAAGTGGCATGTTGTGTATGAGTCCAGGTCTCGTGCTGTTATTATCCCTTTGGGAAATAAGTTGTACAGGATACCGGAGATAGCACCGCCTACCACCATCTCTTTGGTTACTGCAAAACAATGCAGTAAGCTCATTTCCAAAACCAGGAAATTTGTTTTCCTGATGATCCGCCCTCAGGGAAAGCGGAAG
>ML809593.1:0-23059 GCA_009831015.1 Picea engelmannii | reverse complement strand
TCGGATAACATTTTAATGCTGAATAAATAAAACATGGATTCTTCTCCATCCTATCTGAACGTGTCGCAAAGCAGCAAATGGAATCTCATGCCAATATAAAATTTGACTTCAGTTTTGTAGAATCAGGCATGGTCCAAGTTTCATCAGGCATAGTCCAAGTGAATAAGCTAAACATGTCGCAAAGAAGCAAATCGAATCTCAGGCGAAGATAAATTTGACTTCAATTTTGGAGAATCAGGCATTGTCCAAGTTTCATCCGTTTCTATTTGTATGTGTAATTTTGTCTAAAAGTTTAAGTTTTGTAGATTCTAAATTATTTGATATGTTTAAAAACTAGCACAGTGGTTAACTTGTGGTTGGTGAACTTTGGATTGATAAAATTTTCTGGTAGTTAAAAAAAAAATCTAATTAATACAGCAAAAATGTCAGGTCCACGAAAATTCATGCAAAAATTCATAGTGCAGGGTAATCATTCAAAAATGGTTTGCACAGATACTAATCTATGTTAATCATCTAAACTTGGCAATCATATGGCTTAATTTCTTAAATCTGAAAAAATAAACAGGTTAATAGATGTATTCATAAACACAAAAAAGTTATTAACAATAAATAATATTCATTAATTTAGAAGGACCACTAAAAATATGTCTCCATCTTCAATTGTTAGTCATCAGATTAAGATTTTAAATTAAAAAATTATTAATTGTTGTAAACCTTTTAACATAATTAATCAAAATTTTAAATTAATATATTTAAAAATTTAATGAATAATTTTTTTTAGAAAGCTAATATTTTTTTTTTTAATTTATAAACTTTTAGTAAAAGTTTTAAACGTATTACAGTCTCACAACAATAACTTACTTATGTTAACTTATATTTTTTGCAGAAGAAAATGATACGTAAGAAGATTTTACTAATTTTAATTTTAAATAGAGCCAAATTTTAAAACAAACAAACAAAATTATGAATCAATCAAAAATTCTGTTTTTCCATATCATCAAATTCATATAATTAGAAGTACTAGGATCTCTAGGATCCAACATGTAAAGAAATGTTTGCTATCCTTTGTCATGCAAGGCAACATATCTATCTGCCCGATCATTTACATGTATGTTATCGCATATGGCTTCTATGCAGGCTTTGAATGCGGTATAAATTTAGTATTATGTGTAGATTAAAAAAATTAAGCTTTTAAAATTTATCCTTCCGTTTAATAAAATATTTAAACTTTTTTCTATTAAGCAAACAATTTTTTTTTGTAACATAGTGATTAATGTAGTATAGATTGAGATATATATTTTGTATATTGAAATTAAAAAATATATATTTCAATCTATTACTTGGTTGTAATCTATTACTTGGTTGTAGATGTATATTGTGTTTTTATTATGTTTTGATAAAATAATGTAAGATTTGAATATTTATTGGTATTAAGTTTATTATATGACTAAGTTATTTTGGTATAATAACACTTTGATCCTGAGGGAAATCATTATTGATTATTATACATAAATATGGATTGAATTGTTTTTTTATGTTTTAGGAAGAGGAATGGTTGAATTCTTTTTTTTGTTTTAAGAAGATGAGTTTTTTTCCAATCAATTTGTTGGGACCTTGTGATCATCTAGACAGAATCTAGAGTATAATCATGTACTTTACATCTAAACTTAAGTACATATATGAACTCTCATAATAAAGTGTTGCAATTTAATTTCTTGACAATAAAAATAAGAGTTATTATAAACTTAACCTTTTCTATAATGTTAATTTAAAATATATTATGTTTTCCATTGAAAAGAGAAAAAAAATCAATAATAATCGAGATTCATCTTAAAAATAATAGTACATTGTATTAATCTTTTTCAAAGATTCAAATTGTGTAAATTTTAAATCAAAATCAAATTTTAGGACTTTATGTAATCTTCAAAGTAAAAATATGTTTTTAGGTATATTACAATATCTTGAGAAAAACAGATAATATAATCTAATATTTTAGATTATTTTTTTTTATACAATGCATTGAAAATATTTTAATTTGTGATTATTAAAAACTAAAGGAAGATTTAAAAATAAATTAAATCTATGTTATAATATTTTGAAAAAAAGAATACTCATTTATGTGATATATGGAAGATAGTTTAATTTTTGTTCATTAAGAGAGGTAAATGTGATGCATTGAAAATATTTAATTTGTACAAATTAAGAGAAATGTAATGGATAAAAAATATTCTCAATAAAAAAAAACTACATTGTCAAAATATAATTTATGAATCTTTAGTATTTAAAATTTTTTATTTTGGAAATCATAAAAATTATTCAAAAAAAATTATTTTCCTTTTATAACTAAATTTCAATGATTAAATATAAATAAACTTCATAATTTATTGAAACTATTTTTTCTAAAATATATATAAAATATACTTTTACTATACTAACAAAAATATTCTTTTAAAATAATATTTTATTCACTTGAAATAATATTTTATTCTTCTTTATCCTTAACATATAGTTTTGGAAACTCAAATCTAATTAAGTGTACAACACTTATTTATATTTATTTATATTTATAAATGATTAAGAAATTTAAATTTTACAACTCCTTATCCAAACTTAAATTAATTAATAAGAAATTTATATGTTAAAATTTCTTAAAAGAAATAATAAAGGTAATATGATAATATCAGTAATTAAAAAATAAGTAATAAATTAAATATTTTATTTTACTGATATTTCATATGCTGTACTAAGTAAACTTAGCATGATTTTTACAATTTGTTTTTCATTGTTTCTTTTTTTTTCCAGCTTTTTAAAAACTATTAATTTAGGCATATAAATATTTGTGTTTTGAACTTCTAACATGAAACTAAAATATTATTATTATTAAAAAAGTTTTTTTAAACTACATATAGGTGGTTATGCATGTTTTCAGAGTTACTTGTAATATTAGATTTCTTTTAATATTTTCAATAAAAAAAATGTGTGTAATGTATTTTACCAATCTTTAACTGTTACTGATCCTTTTTTTTTATCAATTCACTGTAAACTTAATATTGGTGTGTTTTGAGTTTCTAAACCTAAACCTAAACTATTATCATTATTAGAAAAGGTTTTTTAAACTACTTACAGGTGAGGTTATCTAGGTTTTCAGAATTAATTGTAATGTTAGATTTTTTAATTTTTTTAAGATAAAATCTGTATATAATGTTACTTACCCATCTTTAACCATAGCTTATTAATTTTTTTATAAATCCACTGCAAAACTTGGATGGTCTAAATAAATTCTCACTTTCAAAATTCTACATTTTATATTAAATAAATTCTCACTTTCAAAATTAGTTTTACACTTAATATAATCCAGACACGGTTGTAGTTTCAGCTCAAAAGTTCCTTTGTTGTAAGAAGTAAAAACGCTTCTTTCTCCTGTGGGTTGTGAGATTCAGCTATACTTAATACGGATGTTGTGTAACTGCAAGCCGGTGAAACTGAACAAGAACTAGTCAGAAATAAAATCTACAATCGCTAAACTCAGTTCCCGTCTCAGTGCATTCGCACTCTTTCCCGGGATTCAACCATAAATTAGGTTATTTCAGTTTTAACAACAGAAGAATATATTGCACTCACATTTTATGTCCACCATTCAACATTGTCGGTGTTGCTTGAAATAAAATGTCGAGCTCTCCAACCATTTTTAACTTCTGCATTTTTTAAAACTTCAAACCATCCATATTAGTATTCCCAGCAACAGAAACAAGGTCCCAGTTTCGATTTGCTAATTCTTTAACGATGAGAAAACCTTCATTGTCAAATATTACGACATAATAAATCACATCACCAATGTTTTACTAATGCAACGTGTTTCTTAAATCAGATTGTCTCGTTCAATTCCTCACCTGCAGAATCGTTGAAATCCTCAACTGCATTTTATTTTTCAAAAACGCATCTAAATTATATTTTCATATTATTATTAAATCGGCATAGTTATCCCATTCCTTTGTTGGGAATAATATAGAATTAGAGTGATTATCCCTTATGCTGTGTTTGTTGAGAATTTCATTCCTTTCTGTTTGAAAGGAATATGCTTAGTAGAACATGAACGGACACGCTCACTGTTTTCAGAGGTGGTTTCAACCATTTAAGATATAAGCCCTACGATCCATGCGATTCGCTCATGTTGGTCCCCATTCTTTAATCAATAACATAAAAATGAGGAACACGCCTCAATTGAAACGAAAATAATATTTAAGGTTCTCCTTCCACTCGCTTGTTTGGTTATTCTGCCACCCATTTCGACATTGTTACTAATAATTTTGGGCACCTCTCTAAAATTTTGGGTCTCTTATTGAGTCTTTGAAGAATCTGGAAAAAATGGATTTAAGTGCTCACTGAGGAGTCCCCGGAAAATACAGATTCAAAAATAAACTATGTTTGAAAATCTGATCAATGATTATCGGCTATAGTTTTATGAGAAACAAAAGTAAAACTCAGATATCAAATTCTGGAAATCATTATCAAAACATTTTATTCCAAACACTAAAAGGAGGGTACAAAGTATCTCTATTACAATACACTAACAAAACTCACTAACACACCTTAGCATAATGGCAGAGACGGTTATTCGAAGAGGAGGCTCCTAATGCATTAGTTCCTCCAATCTCCCCCTTAATGTCAAGTTTGGGGATTCCCAATTGTGATCTGAGTGTTTTCAATCGATCCTTTGGAAGAGCCTTAGTAAAAATGTTTGTTGATCTTCAGATTTACAAAATTCAAAAAAGATAAATTATTGTTGGACAAGCTCTCTAATGAAGTGATGACGAATGTCAATGTGTTTGCTCCTAGTGTGGAAAACTGGATTCTTTGTCATGGAAATAGTTCTTTGATTATCACCGTAAACTTTGATGGGTTTACATACTTCCATTCCCAAGTCTTCCACCAACCTTGACAACCAAATGGATTGTGTGCTTGTTGATGACGCAACAAGATATTCTTCTTCATATGTATATAGTGCAACATTGGGTTACTTTTTGTTGCTCCAAGAAAAAAGGCTTCCTCCAAAGAGAAAAGCATATCCAGAGGTACTCTTTTGATCACCCAAGCTGCCTGCCCAATCTGCATCTGCGTATGCTACAACATTTGAATCATTAACAGAGGTATAAAACAATCCATAAAATTTAGTACCACTTACATATATGAGAATCCTTTTGGCTGTCTGCAAATGGGACTCATGAGGTTGATGCATGAACCGAGCAACTAGACTGACAACTAACATAATGTCTGGTCTAGTGGATGTCAGATACATAAGGCTGCCAATCAGAGATCTATAAAGGGTAGCATCACAAAGTGGACTTTCATCATCTTTCATCAGTTTACTCCCAACTACAAGAGGAGTGCTCACAGGTTTACAATTTTGCATGATAAACCTCTTCAACATGTCTTCAATATATTTAGCTTGACAAATAGATATACCTTCAGTTGTTTGTTGAATTTGCATTCCCAAGAAATATTGCATTTCATTTCAAATTCTGATTTCATTGCCTCTTTAAATTCCTCCATAAGTGGAAATGAGGTGCTAATGAAAATTAAATCATCTACATATAAGTAAAGGATGATGAGATCTAACCCAACAACCCTTTTGTAGACAACACTCTCAAAACAACATTTAACAAAACATGATAAAGAAGATAGTCATCAATTCTAGAGTACCAAGATCTAGGCGCTTGCTTAAGATCATAAAGTTCCTTCTTAAGCCTATACACCTTATCCATTTGATAAACAATTAACTTTAACTGAGATGCAATGGAAAGAAATATCCTTACTGTTTCCATTCTTGCTACATGAGAAAAAGTCTCATCATAGTCAATGCCTTCTTGTTGCGCATATCCTTGTGCAACCAAATGTGCTTTATGTTTTGAAATGCTGCCATCCATATGAAATTTAAGTTTGTAAATCCACTTTACAACAATAATAAATTTTCCATGACGAAGATCAACTAACACCCATGCGTCATTTTTCTGTATTTGTGCAATCTCATCTTCCATGGATTGCATCCATAACTCATTAGAACAAGCTTCATTAAAACTAAAAGGTTCAACATGTGTAGAAGAAAGAAGAGCAAAATTATGATTAGCATACCTAGAGGTCTCATATATTTCCCTTAAATTTTTTGCTTTTCTAGGAGGGTTGAATGGAGATACTGCTTGGCTATCAATTCATGAGTTATTACTACTTGAGAAGATGAATATACCCTCAATGGATAACTCCATGAAGGTGAGCCCATATATCTTGTTGTAGAGGGCTGCAAAGACTCATCATTATTATAAAAAATTAAGCCTTCAATGTGTGGATTCATCCCTTTAACTTGTCCTTCATTCTTGAAATAAACTCCCCCTCCATCAAAGATCACATCTCTACTAACATAAATCTTATTGGTAAGTGGATCATGACATATATAAGCCTTACTTTCTTATGAATATCCAATGAAAACACATCTTACATATTTCCCATCTAACTTCTGCCTTTGTTGACTAGGAATATAAACAAAGCATGTAGACCCAAATATTTTAAAATGAGAAACATTAGGCTTTCTATAAAACCAAGCTTCATAAGGATTAGAATCTTTTACCATCTTTGTAGAACTTCTGTTGAGAATATATATGGCTGAGTGGATTGCATCTGCCCAATACATGTTTGGCAAACACATTTCTCTCAACATACATCTGGCCATTTCTACCACTATTATGTTTTTCCTCTCTGCTACTCCATTTTGTTGAGGAGTGTAAGCAGTAGTTAACTCATTCTTAATTCCATGCTAGATGCAAAATTCATTAAATTCATTGGAGGTGGACTCTCCACCTCGATCAGTTCTCAAGACTTTGAAATAATATCTCGATTCCTTCTCAACATGAACTTTAAACTTTTGAAAATAACTAAAATCTTGAGATTTTTGACTTATGAAATAAACCCAAGACATTCTTGAATAATCATCTACAAATAGAAGAAAATACTTATTTTTTCCAAGTGACAAGGTTTGCATAGGGCCACAAATATCTGAATGTATTAAAGCCAATCACTCATATGATCTAAACTTGTACTGAGGAAAAATTTCTCTTTGTTGCTTCCCTATGGAACAACCTTCACATATCTTATTATTGGACTCTATGGAAGAATCAAAACCTCTTACTAAATTCTTCTTTTGCATAAGGGATAGAGATCCAAAATTAAGGTGTCCAAACCTTTTGTGCCAAACCCAAGAATCATCAAATAAGGCCTTCAAGAAAACTACATTTGATTCCATTCTTAACAAAAACATCCTATTATCAGTCATGGGAACTTCAACAACAAGGGCATTGTTGTAAAAAATCTTACTGCACTTTCCTTTCAAAATAGTCTTGTAATTGTTAGAACTCACTTGCCCTATGCTAATCAAGTTCTTCCTTAAGTTTAGAACAAACAAGGCATCTTGAACATACATCATTTTTCCATTCTTAACTCGTATGGAAATAGTACCTTTTCCCATTACATCTCCTTCATTATCATTGCCAAATCTATCTATCTCTTTCACATTCTCATCTAGCTTCACAAACAATTTTTGATTTCCAGTCATATGATTTGAACAACCACTATCCAAATACCATGTAAAGTCATCACAAGCTTCAAGTTTGTTACATGTGAGAAACAAAGTTTGAGAATTTTCACGTTCTTCCTTGTTGAAATTTGAGTGAGAGGTATCTCTTTTCTTTTGAAAGAAATGACTTTCAAGATGGCCATCTTTATTACAATAGGTGTAGTGAAAATGACCTCTGCCAGAACTGTTGATTCTTCCTCTACCTCTACCACCTCTACCTCTGAATCTTCCATGACCTCTACCTCCTCTGAATGATGTTGAAGAAAAATCATTTCTAATAGTGGATGATTGTTTCTTCTTGTCACCTACTACCTTCAACATGCTTTGGAAATATTGATCCAAAAGTTCCTCATTCTTTCTCAACTTGTCCTCATGTACTTAAAGGCTTCCAAATAGATCAACAGGGGTTAGTTGTGCTAAATCCCTTGATTCTTCTATAGCAATAGTGACAGGATCAAACTTCTTAGGAAGAATTCTTAACACTTTTTCTACAATCCTTCTATGTTCAAGAGTTTCACCATCAACATGAATAACATTAACAATATTTTGAACTCTAGTAATAAATGATTCAACACTTTCATTTTCTTTCATAGAAAGAGACTCAAAATCTCTTCTCAACATTTGTAGTTTGACAACTTTTACCTTTACAGAGCTCTTTTATACCTTCTCCAACATTTCCCAAGCATCATGGAACATTCCACATTCTACAATCTTTGGAAAAATTGAAATATCAACTCCTGTTTGAAGAATAAACAGAGCCTTAGCATCCCTTTTCCTATTCTCCTTCAATTCTTACTTCTGGTCAACTAATAATGCATTGTAAATAGCTTAATCAGCTGGCTCTATGTACCCTGCAGAAACAAGCATCCATAAATCTTGTGAGATGAACAAAGTTCTCATCTTCACACTCCAATACTCATAATTTCCCCCACATAAAAGAGGAATTTGGTACTAAACTGAACTATTAGTTTGGGCCATTGTCTCCTTCTTCTGGCTACAAACAACCACAAAGTGCAAACAAACACAAACTTCAAACAACCACAAACGGAAAAAAATCACAAACTTCAAACAACCACAAACCAATGTTTTGATACCAAATAAAGAATCTGAAAAAAAATGGATTGAAGTGCTCACTTAGGAGTCACGCCCAGAAAATACAAATTCAAAAACAAACTCCGTTTGAAATCTCATCATTGATTATCCGCTATAGCTTTATGAGAAACAAAAGCAAAACTTAGATATCAAATTATGGATTGTCACAATGTTTTATTCCAAAGTGTAAAAAGAGGGTACAAAGTACCTCTATTACAAAATAGTAAAAACAAAGTATGCTTTGTTTTTACAAAAAAAAAAATAAAATCAGACTAGTCTCTATTACAGTACACAAGTAACAAAATTTTATCACTAACAAAATTCACTAACACACCCAAAATTCACTAACACACCTTCGCATAAACAAGAATTGCATTCTCTATAAATAGAGTTTGATAGGCTTCAATCAATGAATGCAAATGAAACATGGATATTTAAGAGGAGAAATGTGGCAACTTTAGAACAACAAATAGCAAAGACGGTTATTTGAAGAAGAGGCCCCTCGAGCTGTCACAGGCATGCTGAAAACTCATGCATTAGTTCCTTTATTCTTTTGTGAACTTTGATTCATATCCCTTTGAGGTCTATTTCACTTGTGGATTCATCATGGGCCTTCTCCATCTTTACCATTTCATAACCTCTTGTATGTTGTTAGTGCTTTTTTGTTGTGCGTAATTTGTACTGGAAATTGTTGAAGTTTCAAGTAGGGTAAAAACAAAAACATGAAAGTTTGTTCTTATTATTTTTTCTTAAAAAGAAAACGATATTTTTACATGTTATTTAAATAATTGATATTCATGTTTACAATTTTAAGTTACAATGAAAAAATGGCCGGAAAGGATTGTATTAGTTCAAGGACTTAGAATCAAATAATTCTTGTATTAGTTTTTTCTAAAATATTTTTATCCACATTAAATTAAATTGATCATTTTAGCATTGGGATTTCACTTTTTGGGCTACATTCCAGTTAAATAAAAAAATATGAAATAATCTTCTTTAAGACTACAATTGAAACCTCTCCACAATAAATTTTTAAATCTGAAATATCCTTTTGAAAAAGACAGTTCAATTCAAGCTTGTGCAAAATAAATTTTCTAAATTTTCAGGTTGTATATTCTTGGAGATATTGAATTTTCATTTTCAACTAAAATAAAAAATACATATAACAAAAAATAAAATAAAATATATTATATTTTAGAAAAAATTAATTAAAATTAATAAATCATATTAATTTAATGCAAAATGTAATAATACTAAGTTTAACTACAAAAGTTCTCTTTTTCTAGTAATGTTCAAATATTTGTTTAGCCTCCTTCTCATAATTTCCAAATATTTGTTTAGCTTAATAGTGTTAATATGTATTTATACTTTTTACTTAAATATGAAATATTCAAAAACACATCTACCCTTTTCTTATTTCTTAATTTAGATTATTTCTCATTTTCTTAATTTTAAGTTATTTAGACTTTTCAAAATTACCTCATTGTTATAAAACTTAAGTTTATATTTGCATTTTATTTTTAGGTTGGCTATAATATTTTTGTTCACTTAAAGATCTAATAAGCATGAGAATAAAAGGGCTATTTTCATCTAGATAAATTAATTTTTATTTTTTTTTAACAATCCGAAAAATAGAGTAAGGTAGGTAAGTTATAAGATTTGCATATTAATGTTGATAAGTATGTTGTTGGAGAGAAAATTCATTGAATCTGAAATACATGTTTACAGTTCATTTTAATTTTTTTCTTATTTAGAATTAAATAAAATATTTAAATTTTATGGACAATAGTAATTACATCTACATCAATAAATCAAATTTTTAAAAACAAATTATTTTTTAATATATATATATATATATATATATATATATATATATTATTGCTGTTCTTTTCGAAATCTTTGGAGAACATACAAGGGTCAAGTATTTCAAGAATATTTCGAAATCTCTGGAGAAGTATTTCAAGAATATTTGACTCACAAAGAGCAACATGTCTCATAGATGAAACTTAGATGGGGAAGACAAAACTCCCAACCCCAACCACTCACTCACGTCTAAATATATCATAACATGTTCATCAAATTTGTTAAACTTAAAAAAAAAACAAAGCTCAAGTTTAATGTTTGATATAGATTAAGAAATTTTTAGTTGTATACTACATAAAGCAAACCACTTATAAAACTAGTTTTCATTCTAAAATTAAAATGAACTAACTTACTCATTCTTAGGCTATCAAGAAAATTTAAATGGCTTCTTATTACTCTTTAAATTACTTATTATTACTCTTATTTATTTATAAATGAATATGGTCACTTTATTGTGTATTATGTATCCTATCATTACCTTCTTACTTTTATTTGAAATAGACTAGTAAACGTACCAGACATCAAAGGTTTACAAAAATATTCAATCATTTCATAAAGTCAAACCTCATAACTTATATATATATATATATATATATATATATATATATAATTGTTATATTTATTTTCTCTACTTAAAATTAAATTATTATTTATTTTTTCTAAATAAAGTTAAATTAATTAATTTGTATTTATTATTTAATGAGTTCATAATTACCTACACATGTATCGTGAATGAAACTTCACTTAGCCATTTTCTAATTTAAAATAATGTTATTTAATTTTGTAGAAATTCATTACAAATAACTTCATTGTTAAATGGATTGTATATAAATGTTCAACACATCATTAGTAGACACTCTCTATTCAGATATTGGAATATCATCATACAATTATTGTTAAGTGTTTCCCCAATAACATAATTATCTCATGAAACAACCTTAAATATTATCTCAATAATCAGTGTTAAGATAATAATTAATAATCCTAAAGTTGTTACATCCACATTAATGTTTCACATTACCTTCCTTTAATGGAACTCATTGAAGAAACTTATATGATGAATTGTTTGTATCGACAACAAAAGAAATAAGTGTTCAACCATTATGCCTATCTATGGTTTTGTACAAAAGGCTTCATCCAAATTTTGTTTAACCTAATAAAGCTTCACACATGAATCGTGGATAAAAAAGGAGTTGATAAACATAAGCCATTCTTCCTCTTCCATATCCATGGTATATGGAATCTCTAGTGTGACATCTAAATAATACCATTTTGTTAGAGTTTACACATCTAAAACAAATGCACATATCTTTAGTAATTGAAACACTCTAATTATATATAATAATTAATTTTTATGAAATTTTTATTTTTATGCATTTAAATATATACATTTTTATTTTAATTGTATATACTTATTTATATATTTTTTAATTGATGCAAATTATATATATATATATATATATATATAATTCAATTTTTTATTTTAATTTTATATAACTATTTATATTTTTTTAATTGATGCATGTTACATATGCACAATTCAATATTCATGATACCTCAAATAGTAATACAATGAATCCTTCATATAATATGTTCAAATATGCACATTTTAATTTTAATTTTATACAACTATTTATATTTTTAATTGATGCATGCTCCATATAGCACAATATCTTAAATACCTTTAAAGGCACATTGCATACATAAGTTTACATGAATGTATAATGTGGCTATGCAATAATCATTATCATCTCAAATCATCGCCAATTAAGACATATTGAATAAGAAGCAATACGTGTTGCTGTGATGTGTTGCAGACGGCATTTATTCAAAAATGGTATGAATATTTCTTCAAAGATTACTTTAATCGCAACATTATCTTTCAACGACGTGTTGACAGACTTCAATAATAGAAATTCAGTCCAACTCCCAGCTGTTGGGTGACGATAACATGATCATGCTGACTTGACTTTTTGCCTTCAATCCATGTACTCAGTTTATCCACAAATATTTACTAAATGTCAAGTATGTATTTTCATAGCTTTGGACCTCATATTTGAGGTATGTCACTTGTATTGAATTGATAATACCTACAAATATATAAACAGCTTTTTCTAAAAGTTAAAATGTCCATGCAATGAGTATAGAATATTGCATATTAAACCGTTTTTAAATAAAAGTGTAGGCATCATTCAACATGTTGCCTTACTCTAATTTTATACAGGGTTTCAATATGTGCACTTTTCAATAAAAGTCTAGGCATCATTCAACATGTTGCCTTACCCTAATTTTATATAGGTTTCAAGATGTTGGCTGGCTAACATTGGCATAATTCACAAGCATATCAAAGATTTTAATTAATGATACAAGTTAGTGGGCGCTTGGTACAATTCATACTTGGTACTTGGAAAAATTGTTGATTTTTAGTGAAACTTAATCTTGAACCAGTTTATGATGAAAATAAACTTCTACGATCTTAGAAAAAGATGTAAAATATGTTCAATAGATTATTGTCTATTAAATCCAAGTGAAGCATTGTAAAATTTTATAATACATGTAATGTGATGAATGAAAAAACATTGAGCTTGCAACAAAAATTAACTTGATCTTATAGCAATTATAGACTAAACTGAGTGCATTACTAAACAATATGGTCAAAAATGCATTCAGTGCCAAGTTCTTCACCTTTGGGGTGATGATGATGATGATGAACCTTCACTAAGATCAATTGGTCTATGAGACCTTAAAAATGTATGAGATTACTTTGATTTCTTTAAAATTATATTTTTGTGCTTAAAAAACATCGAAAGAAGTATTCCAAGATCACCATATGGATTTGAAGTTTGGGGTTAAGGTAAGATCTAATAATATTTAAGATTTACCATCAACTCTAATAAATATTTGATAATATCAATAATATTAAATCTTAATTATGATCATTACAATAAATTTGAATTATTATCACTTATATGTGAAGGGTTTCTAATGTGCACAATAAATTTATACTCATAGTGAATTTGAAAAGGTTTGTACTTTGGGGTAAACTCTACAGTAATTTTGAAWGGAGATTACTAGTTTATACTCTTCGGTGAATTTACTAGTTTATACTCTCTAGCGAATTTAAACGTGAATTGGTACATAATTTGAACAAAACGAAGAGGAGGTGTATCCCTATGGTAAATTTGAGTGCTGGTTTATTCAGAACAAGATTCTATGAAATACTTCTCCACCTACTAGAAGAAGCTATTGAGGCCTCAAAACAACCACACAATGGATTAACTAGATCTCACAAAGGATGGTTCCCACCCAAGGAGTCGAACCTTAAAAAGGGAGATTTCATGTTTGATTTGGAAAAAAATCTTGGGAATGAACCAAATCTCGAGGAGTTTCCCCCAAGCCTCCCCTTGCAACATTTGTAGAACCAAAGAAACATAGTTCATTCCCAGTCACTGAAAAGAAAAAGTCCTCCTTTAGAGAAACAACATAAACAATATTTCCTAGAGGAGCCTAAAGTCAATCAGACATCAAAACTAGCAAAGTCAAATTCCCATAGACTAAATCCACCTAAGAATCCTCTAACTGCATCATGAAAGAAGCCTTCAAAATCAACACCTACTATGAAATATTTTTTTGAGCTTTCCCATCAACCACTAAGACATCAAGTTTTACCTATTATACCATTTTCTCCAAAGTAACCTAAAAATCGACAATAGAAAGACCTTACCTCATGGTTACTTCCACAAACTCTTTCAGAAATTTTAACAAAGAACGGACAAAGACACCCCCCTTATTGAATACAACACCTTCTATAACCATCGAAGCTTTACATCTCTTTCTAAATGCCATATATTTCCTATTGCAGTTTTCGAACAAATGACTATGAGCTAGACAACATTGAAGGGAAAGGATTTCTTAATATTCCATTTTCACTCATTTCCTCTTTCCCCACATAAAAATAGTCTTGTTTATCGATCTTACTATTAAAGAGTTCATAACTAGAAAGAAAGGAATAACTTCCCTTTGAAAGGTTTCTATAGTTAAGTCCCTATAAACTTGAACCAAATCTCCAGTATCTTTCAGAGTTATTTGGTTCCTTAAATGGAGGGTTAATCCAGGTGATGTGTAAATTACCATAGATATTCTAATCGAATAATTGATGACAATATATATTACACTATTCTAATTTTTTTTTGTATGAACATTATTACATTAGATCTCAAATTTATTATTACTAGCGTAGTGCTTAAATTTATGGAAATAACTGAAATTGAAATGAAAGAATAAGTGGATAAACACACCACCCTCACAAATGAATGGAAGATGTGATCTGGGAAACTGATATGGGAGAAAAACTAGCTAGAAGGTGAGGTCTCTTATCTTCTCTCTTTCTCTCATTTAGTATGTCAAAGTATAAAGAAAGGGGTACTCACTATGAAGTTTCCATGGACATTGTGGCCTCAATGTCTACTGAAGAATTTTCTACCTCCTTTCTTATGATTCAATATTCACTCCTAGATGGTTTTCTCAACTATGAAACAATAAAAATATCAAAATAAAGGTTCCTTCTCTTCCTAGAAACTCAATATTTAACATATCTTGATAGTAGTTTAGGGTTAGGGTTACATATTTGCATGCATCAACCTTCAATTAGTGTTAGGGTTTTGGACCCTCTTGAATATTCTTGAAATTACACATGTGACTATTTGAACATGTGTGAGTAATGGAGATTGACACAACATCCCATGTGTAACATGGTGGTCAATGTTAAAATAACAGGTGTGATCATTTTCATCTTAGACAATATCACATATTGTCACCCATCCATATAAAAAAGGCCACCCCGAGCACCTTAACCTTGACAACTAGAATAATTCTAGAAGAAAAAACTAGAAAATATAGGCAACCAAATATCACACCTCTCTCCAAATCTAGTGCACAAAGAAGAAATTCAAAACCATAAACCAAATACCAAGTCACCACTGCAACAACTACAACTCTCCTCCAGTCATGTGCACCACTAGTCCTTATGAATTCATGAGAGTGAGTGAGTCCAAATGAGGTCAAGTGCCCTCTATGTATAATGCTTCAAGTCATCTAACTCGACTGAATTCTCTTTCTGGAGGCTAATAACTTAATATTAGATTTTCTCTTGAGACGACTTTTCTTATAGGGTTCTTATCCAGCCGTTTAGGGTTTCTCTAGCTTCCTAAAATATTCTACTCACTTCGAAGGTTACATGTGGAGGTTAATACCTCCCACAACTATCGTAACATCAACACTCCCTCCTAGCTAGGGAGGTATTATCAGTTATGGTCTTGAGAAGAAACATACCATTCTGTTGGTAGCATCATCATATCCACTCTGTTTATCTCATGATCGCACAGATCAAATCACAAGAACCATCATCATTATCCATCTAGATGGAAATCATATGTAACACTAGTGATGGTCTCCATGGAAATTAGATAGTATCACATTGTTTCTACAATTCCATCCAATAGAACACAATTGTGTCTATCCACAATAGTATAGAACTATTGTCCAGTGGTTTACAACCACTCCCAGTATCACACGACTACTAACTAGTGACACACAGTCACTACTAGTGGAACACATCCACCATAGTATCATAGAGCTACTGTCTAGAGACATAAATTATCCACAACAATCAAATCATGTCATCTGATATTATTCTGCATCAACAATTTCATCAACTGCATCACCTCTAAGATGTACTAGGATGATGTGAATGCATCATATCTAAGTTGCAATGGCGTGATATGGAGTATCATATACATCATATCTAAGTTGTACTATCATGACATATCTAGCATGATACCAATGCATCATATCTAAGTTGTATGTCATCTCTAAGTTGTGCTCACATGATGTGGATCAATGGCTCATTATAACATCTCTAAGTTGTATGATCATCTCTAATCCATACTAGCATGACATATCTAGCATGACTCCAATGCATCATATCTAAGTTGTACTCACATGATCATATCTAGCATGACATGAGACCCTTGCATCATCTTTAAGTTGTATGGTCATCTCTAAGCCATACTAGCATGACGTCAATACATCATATCTAAGTTGTATGTCACATTTAAGATGTACTTGCATGGCCATATCTAGCATGATACACGAACCATCATCTTCTCTAAGTTGTACTAGCATGACATACCTAACATGATGCCAATACATCATATCTAAGATGTATGCCACCTCTAAGTTGTACTAGCACGATGCTCCTCAGGCCAGTATATCAACAACTCCAACCATCTGTATCATATCTGAGTTCTACTAGCATGATCATATCTAGCATGATGCAAGAATCATCTCTAAGTTGTATGACCATATCTAATTTGTACTAGCATGATACAAATCCGCAACTCACTGACAATCCATGATGCCACATATCAGTGCTCCCTCCCAACCGAGGAAGTCATATCCTTCCTTTCAACCAAGGGAAAAATCTTCATGAGCTCCATCTTGTCCCTCAAGTATGCAAACTTTATATTGGACAAAGGCTTAGTCAAAATATCTTATGTCTGCTCATTAGTGGAGATATACTAGAGAACCACTTCTCCCCTCTGGACTTTATAACAAAGAAAATATTACTTGATCTTGATTTTCTTCAACCTTTCATGGAACATCGGTTTCTATAAGAGATTTACACAACCCTAGTTATCACAATATATCATGGTTGAATCCAACACCTGATCAAACAATCCATAAACCATCTTACAAATCCACACTACTTCCATACAATAATCACAAGATGCAATATACTTAGCTTCTGCAGTGTTGAGTGCAACAAACTTTTGTTTTCTGATAACCCACAATATCATAACAGATCCCAAACTAAAACACATACCAGAAGTACTCTTTTTGTCATCTTCACTCCCTTCCCAATCCGAATCAATAAATCCATGGAGTTGTACATCACTTTTTGAGGAATATCTCAAACCATAAGTTATCGTCCCACGAAGATATCTCAAGATATTATGCTTTGTAGCTATCCAATGCTCATTTTTAGGTTCCACCTAGAAATGGCTTAACATGTTTACAACAAAGAAAATGCCTGGCCTAGTATTCACCAAATAAATCAAGGATCCAATCAATTGTCGGTACATGGACGAGTCTACTAGATAAGAATCAGAGTCTCTCAAGTTCCTCAAATCTATTACCATGGGAGTTGCCATGGATTTGCAATACATCATCCCAAACTTCTAAAGGATATTTACAATGTACTTCCCTTGTCCTAGAAAGAATTCACCACGCTTCTTAAAAAATTCTAATCCCAATTAATAGTGTATGAGACCAAGATCTTTCCTATCAAATCTAGTGGCTAGCTCCTTCTTACACTCGATAATGAGAGGCTTTGCACCAATCAGGAAAACATAATTAACATATAACAATAGAATAAAAAGTGCATTATTCACAACTTTGTAATAGATATTTGGATCGGCATGTTGAAATGGATACTTGACACTAAGAGGGGGGTGGGGGGCGAATCAGTGTCACAAAACTTTGGACAATTTTCGCTTTTCACAAATTAACTAAAAAAAAAATATTTATTCCATTTTATCAATCAATATATATATATATATATATATATATAAGAATAAATACTTTATTTATTTATTTTAACTTGGATGAATACATAAGATCAATCTTTGAATATCATATTCAAACAATTATGAGAGACCCAACTCTCTATTACAATACCTATCTTGTATTTCTCATATCCAACTGAGAAATGAGGAATCCAACCCTCATAACAAGTCCCAACTTGTTGATCTCAGATCTAACTAAGATGTGAGGAATCAAATCCTCATACAAGACCTAGCTTATAAACAGACACCAACTTGATAGAATGAACCTTCATTCAGTCCATTATATATAAATATATATGCTTCAACAAATTCAACTCAATATCATCTCACCATTCCTTCTTGTTTATATAGTCTTCCAACTGGTGTGAATTTGAATCATTGTGTCTTTTGATATTTGAACCATTGTACCTTTTCATTTAAATGATAATATTAATATTTAATTAATATCATTTTTCCTTTTATCCTTTATTCATAATTCTCATGACTTATCTTTGTTTTAATCATGACCGTGTGTTGGTTCTTTTGTCTTCATGAGTTGATCATAGACATGGATCAACTCATTATATCGTACTCATGCTTTTGTTGTGTTTTTGAGTTCACAAACAAATCATATTTTGATATTTTATCAATTCTCTGTATTATTCTAGTGTTAACTGTCTGTCGAATTGAATCTTTATGAAGTGTTTCCTTCAAACCATTTACATATGAACATATGCACAAAACTATAGGCTTATTGATTTGAGTGTTGCCTCTTCTTTTTTAATTTGTTTCTTTACTCCATACGATCGCAGGTGGTGACTAGGAGCTAAGCTAAATAAGTTCTTGATCACTTGTCAAGATCGACGGTCACGTTTTAATGTCACGATGAGCTGGAAGTTTCTCATTTACTTCAGAACTTCGGCTATTCGTGGCTCCTAAATTCTGGAGTAGCAATTCCTCTCAAGTGATTACCTACTGAATGAGTCATAAAGCAATGGTGACCGCTTATTGTCGGTTAACACCTCCACTTATGCTATCCTTTCACTATACTTCATCATCAGTTGGGAAATCTCCCGAAGTAGATCAATGATTAACGTTGACTTTGACCTTCAATGCTTCGGGTGATTTCTCCTTCACATTCCTTCAAACTTTCAAAGTTTATTTCAACGAATTATATCGGACGATTGGATTTTATTCACAGGATGAACGATTATCGTTCATTTCATAACTTCGGGTCTCTGACCTTCATATTTTCTTATCCTATCCTTCCACTTTAAAGATCGGAAGGTCAATATGACTACTGAAATATTTCTTAGATCAGATGACTCATGTCCTCTTCAGGACTTTGGCCTTCAGGTAATCTTACTTATTCTCAACCCTTTTCTGTCGAAGTGGTAAGTGCTGAAGTTAACCACAGTTCATATAATGGTTCTCCTTTTCTATTCCAGATTAATGACTAATACTTAAATCTAGATCAAATATTGATCTAACGACTGAGAAACATTCCAAAGCTCCTGCTTCAGATTTGATGGTCCTTCTTTAACCCAAAAAATATTAACTCAATCTAACGACTATCGAGAATTTGGGTATTTGGGATCTTAACCCTTTGTCCTTGCTTATCCTATCCTTCCACTCAACTTGATCCAATGGTCAAGAATTCTTCTGGAGTAGATCAACGATCAGGGATGATTGCGGGGTCCCAACTAGAATGATGTTTAAAACTATCGTTGATCTCTGCAATGGAAACTGCTCATTGGTAGTGGAATTGATGCCAACCACAGATTTATTTGGAGAGGGTGACGATCGACGATCTAGACTAATTGTGGGATTGGAATTAATGCATTGTTTAATTCTCCCTTCATTATCCACAATCAATCCCTACCCTTGATCTGATACATGCATATCCAACGGTCACAACTTGATCTGATTGTTGACCAATCCTTCAACGATCATTTTCTTGTAACTCCCAGATCTGATGGTCATGTTTTGTCCCATAATGATAATGGACGACTTCTATGTATTATTTATTCTTTGCCTCCTATGCATCATATCTTCTCATATTTTTGGGTTTATACTTGGTTTCTAACTGAACCAAGGATATATTCATTCTCTGATATTGTGTGATCTAATATGCCTCCTCTCCTGGGTTTTGATCTATGCATATTGTCTGACATTTTCATTCTTTACATACTTTCAATGCACTTTTCCTTCTGAGCTTTGATCTCTGCTAGTTTTTATACTGTTGACATCAATGATAATTTCATCTATGATAACTCAACAATGACAATTCATCATAACAACTTACTATCACATCATAATAACATCGACTGCTGAAATTAATGACAACATATCAATGACAATATGTCCAACAATATCCCCCTTTGTCAATGAGGGCAACACACTAACTTCATACAAACAATTCTCATGTGATGATGTTTTCCTCCTATGAAGTTACTCTCCCCATTTGACATCAATGGAAAAGGGTTGCTCCCCTTATGATCAACATCTGTATGTATGCATGTTGTTGACCAGAATATGAACTTGGGTAACTACCCTTGCAATCATGCTCTGCCTTCCATAACTGAATGAATCCCCCTGTCAATATGCTCTCTCTGTCTCTGAGTACATTCCCCCTTTGTTTCTGAAAGGGTATCTCTTCTTGACAAGGTCTCTTCCCCTATTAATTTACTAACTTCTTATCTCAGTTTATTGGGACTTTTGTGTTCAAATAAGTAGTCTTCCTGATACCAATTTTGCAGTGATACCAATTTTGTAGTGATACCCATTTGTAGTGATCAATTCTTTCAAAAATTAATCTAATTACTTTCTTATTTAATAACCAAAATACTCCTCCTAAGTTTTTAGTGACTTTCCTTTGTCAAATAGAACAAGAGTATGAATCTTATTGATATTTTTGATCTAATTCTTATTCGTCTTTGATATTTCATAGGAATATCAATTGAGGAATTATACCAATTGATTTAAATACCAATTTTGTTAGCAATTGATCTTTGTTGAATGATACTCCTTGAACTTCTCTGCTACTTTTATTTTTTCATCTTCTTGTATTCTACAACTAACCTTACCAATGATTTCTCTTTTGACCACTAATCTATAAATAGTTAAGATTTTCCATATGTTAATTTAGAAACTCTTTGGAATAATCCTTTGATTTTGTAAAAACCAATTTAAAATTCTTTTTGAATTTTCTTTCTTTTTCTAACAACTTATGACATCATTAGAATTTGATATTGTCCCATATTCTTTTATAGGTACTTCCTTTTCTTGAGCTTGATTTATTTCATATTGAATTTCACATTCTTTATTAGGACCTTCACCCATCATTTTCTTATTATTAATTTCTTCATTTTCATATGTAATAACATCTTTCTTTCTTTCTCCTTCAAATTTTCTTCTCCATATCTTTCTATGAGATATTCAGCTTTTTGGGTCTTCTCTTTCTAATTGTGCTTTTGGAGATTTTTCATCTCCTTTCTTCTTCCAAATTTTATTAGGTTTTGTCACTCACTTGAATGACTTATTCAAATATTGACTTTTTGTATTCTTGCAATTTTTGGATTTGTGCCTAAACCCATCACAGTTGTAACATCTCATTGTATGACAAAAGTTTGTTGTGTTCCCAACAAAATTACATCTCCAACATCCAATTCACTTTCTGGATTTTCTTGTATATCCTTTAGTTTCTTGTAGTCCATTTCTTTATGGCCAAAACTATGACAAGAAAAGAAATAGCCATTTAAGGTGTTTCCATTCTTGATTTTATTTTGGCTTGAGAGATCCGTCATCTGATTTTCTTTCTTATTGTATCCAAGACCAGTTTTGTCAACAAATGATCTTTGGCTCTTCCAAATATTATCTAGGATAAATGAGCTATTCTGGAAATTGACAATCTCATTTGTCTTTTTATTCATCTGTTTGAGATTGACTATTTCTAACTTTAATATATGACATAATTCTTCCTTTTTAGTCAATTGAATATTAAGGGCTTCTTCCACTTCTTTAGCATGTTCAAGATGAGTCTTTAGATTGATGATGACTTCGTCTGTCTCATCCAAGACTTATTTTCATTTAATAGTTTTGTCATATGTCTTCAATTCTTCCATATCTTTTGTTAGATAAAAATATTTATATTTCAATTTCTTGATTTCTTCCTCGTATTCTAGCTGAATCCTTTTGAGGTTGATGGCTTCTAATTCAACATTTGGCATGATTCTTCCTTTTTAGTTATTTGTGTCTTCTGTTCTTCTTCCTTTTTCTTAGATTATTCAATTTATGTCATTAGATTTGCATTAGTACTTTCATTTATGTTTTTGAAATTGATGATTTCCAATTCCAACATGCGGTAAGAATTTTCTTTCCTTGTTAACTATATCTTTAGGTCTTATTCACTTTTTTTAATTTCCTCAAGTTGAGTGTTTAGACTATTAACTAATTCTTTTGATTCTTTTAGTACTTCCTTTCTTTTACTGTCATGTGTCTTTAATTCTTCCATCTCTTATGTTAGATTAGTAATTTTGGTTTTCAATCTTTTGATATTTTCTTCTTTGTTTTCTAAATGAATATTTTGCTCATGTTCTTCATGGTTAGATTGATCTAACTATTAAAGTAGAAACATATCCTTTTTTCCAAGTTTCTTCAACTCTTCTAGAGTGCACATGGTTGTGTACTCAAGATTGTCAAGAGCCTCCATAGGAACTTTAATATACATATATTTTCCTGGTTCCAAACGAATCTCTCCTATAGCAACTACAACATCAATTTTAAGATTAGGTAATTTTTCTTTAGTGATTACCGAGGTATGCCTCAATTCCTTGATGAGGTTGTCTTCCTCATTGTTGACTGACATTTTCATCAAATC
>ML809592.1:53166-110812 GCA_009831015.1 Picea engelmannii | reverse complement strand
AATTTAAAACCAATACAAATTACCTACTTCACAAATACGACATACTTCAATTTATTCCGTGGCCGGAAGAATTGGAAGTTAGAATATCCAAGAAGAAAATTTAACAAATCTATCGTATTATTACAAGTTCACAAAATTTAACAAATCTATCGTATTATTCTAAGTTCACAAAATGTCAAAGAAGAAATGTCAAGATCGTTATTAATAATAAATGTAATATATATAAACGGGAGGTTTCAAGATCAGAGACATGACACAGACCTCATATATCTATTACTCATTATGCACATGGTGCTTGAGTGCCTCTACCAAGGGGCGGAGCTGATCCCACCTCATCAAATAACAACTTTTTAAGATGTACTTTAACATTCAAAATATTAACAACTTTTATATAATATTATTATTAAAAAAAAAATTACTCTGGCTTACTTGCAACATTATATATAATTAATATGTTTCAATAATTAATAACAACTTTTCAATTCAAATTCAACTAGAGTTTATTTTATAATTATCATTACTTTGGTAAACTTCTCTAAAATTTTGATAGAATATGAAAAATATTAAAAATATGTAAAAATAATATGGTGATAGAATATGAAAAATATTAAAATTATGTAAAAATAATATGGTGATAATAGATATAAGAAAATGTATTATTAGTCTTTGCAGTAGGAAAAGAGGGATTATAGTGATCGATAAATCATTGACCTGGTATTAAATTGTGCATTGACCACAAATATTTGTATATTATCTATTGTTGTAACAAGGGAAATGAAAACATCAATTTTTATATAATAGGAAGTACCATGTTTTTCAAGATCTGATTGGACAATGGATTCGAGGTCTTATTGCCAGCTTCGATATTCCCAATGTTATATTTGTTGGCATATCAAAAGTATTTGAATCGTATATGATATTTTCAAATTATATATTTTCTTATGCATTAGTCGAAGGTGGATTAATGCTAGCATTAGTTCGAATGTTTCCTTAAGAATTTTCTGCTAGCTTGAATACATTGTCAACCATATTAGTATGTCTGATTTTTGCTTTATTGTTGCGTGCTTCAAGAGAAGAGGCTTCCCACGCTGCATTTTTTCTTAAATGTTTGTACAAGGCTAGGCCCTTAGATGGTCCTGACAGTCTTATGTGTTTACCTAATAAGTCTAGCAGTCTTAAATGTTTATTGTACAAGTGCATTGGAATACAGTTTCATTCCATTTTTTTGATGGTAGTCGAACATCTTTCGTCAATTTTTATATAATAAAATGTACCATGTTTGTCAAGATGTGATTGGACAATGGATTGGAGGTCTTTTTTCTAGCTTCGCTATTCCCAATGTTATATATGTTGTCATATCCAAAGTATTTCATCGTGTATGGTCTTTTAGAATCATATATTTTCTTATGCAATGGTCGAAGGTGGATTAATGATAGCGTTAGTTTGAATGTTTCCTTTAGCAATTTCTTCTAGCTAAAATACATTGTCTACGATATTAGTATGTGTGATTTTTGTTTTATTGTTGTGCACTTCGAGAGAACAGGCTTGTCATGCTGCATTGTTTTATTAAATGTTTGTACAGTCTTAAGTGTTTAAATGACAAGTTAAATGTTTATTGTGCAAATGCATTGGGATACAGTTTCGTTCCATTTTTTTTATGCTCGACATCGCTGCTTCAGTGGTCGATGCTTGTTCGTTGCTTGGTTCCATGATTGTTGTTCTTGTTTGATTCAACTTTGCAAAGTTGAGGTCCTACAGTTGGACATCTTCAACTTTGCAAGTTGCTGGACCTGTTATTGTGGTTTCTAGTTTTCAGGGCTGACCTCTTGTCATCCCTCGTTGATGGGTAAGTTTCCCTATTGTTGTTTTTTAGTGGTGGGGGTCGTTGCCTCCAAATTTTGTTGTAGACCATCTTTGTCTCTGCTCTTAATTTATGTTCATGGAAACCATGCGTCTTCATATGTCAGCTGTGATGTTCATAGCTATTTGGAAAATTACAATGTGAAGGGGTTCTCGAAAATTAGTTCGAAGCTATTAGAAGAGGGAAACATCAGCTGGGGTGTAGATGCAGGAAATGATTTTATTTTGTGGGTTGGAAAACTATACCCACCTGTTGTCTTTCTACTGAGTAAATTTATGGTGTTATTTGTTTGCATTGTTTCTTTTGTTTGGTACCCAATTTCAGGATTGTAGTTTTCCTATTTTTCTTTCCTTTTTTATTTTTGGGTGTTATTAATTTTTTTCCCCCTTTTTTCTATTTTCGGACAAAGTGAAAGTATCTAGAAAACAACATCAAAATCAGAGTAGAAAAGATGGAAGAAGTAATAGATGTTGAGTCGTATGAAATAGATACACCATCCATTATACATGGAAGCATTGACGTGGCTTTTCATAGCAATGGCGTCTTTAGATTCGATGTATTCTCGTACACTGCAGGGGATTTCCTTTTCGATACATTCCAGGTTCTGTTTCATTTCCGGTATTATTCAACTGAGCTATGCAATGGATTCATAGATTATTGCTTGGCTTGTTTAAAAATTGGTGATGCAGAGGCATTGAACTCCTATGAATACGAACTGGAATCTAATTTTCTTCAGCAGTTCCATGGGATACATGATGTCGGTACGTATTTTTCAAAGATGTGTTTGTCTGCATCTCCAGCTTTGCCTGTACATGAGAGGGGACTTTGGGGAGACACATTTTGTATATGGTGGTTGTCTAATTGGCTCAATATATCGGTTGGAATATGGTCATTGACAAGAAAAAGAAGATATCTACGATTCAACAAACCTGCCTCTGACAATCCATATTGCATCTTGTTCCATGATGCCAATGTTGTCAGTGGTCATTATGAACCACTCCCATAGAGAAAAATGTCCATATGCAATGTTGAAGTACCTCATATTTACTTGTCCCTCTTTTGCAAAGACCTTGAATAGCAGTGGGATTGAATTATGCATCACATAGATTTCCATGGTTTACAGATGTCAACAAATGTTGTGTCTAACTGTGGAGATAGTCTATTTAATGCAATTTGTTGTTTGATAGCAGTGGAGTTTGATGTGCAGTCGCTACGGATTTACACTGTACAGTCATTTTTCAATGCAATTGTAGGCGGCAACCAACAGGCTTTTAGGGACCATAAATATTTCCATATTTTCTATTGTTGGAATGAGGGAACTGAAAACATCGATTTTTATATTAAAAAAAGTACCATATTTTTCATGATCTGACTGGACAAGGGATTGGAGGTCTAATTGCCAGCTTCTCTATTCTCAATGTTATATGTTTTGGCATATCCAAAGTATTTGATCGTATATGGTCTTTATGAATCATATATTTTTTTATGCATTCGTCGAAGGTAGATTAATGCTAGCATTAATCCAAATGTTTGGTTTAGAATTTTATGCTAGGTAAATCTATGGCAATGTTTGATATGGTGGCATATCCAAATTTTGGCCTTCCAATACATTCTTTGGTGTTTGAACTATTGTTACAAAAAAATATAATAATTTTTTGGGAATACGTCAGAGAGCTGCCACATCGCATTTTTTTCTTACATGTTTAGAGAGAATTTATGATGGACTTAAATGTTCGCCTAACAGGCTTGGTAGCGTTGAATGCTTACTTAACAGGCTTCTTACAATACATTTTTGTTTTCCATTTTTTTAATTTATATGTTTCAGTGACATTGTTTGTTTACTGGTTCATGCTTGGTTTTTGCACCTCCATTGATTTCTTATTTGGAAGTTGTTGTTGTTCTTGCTTTCCTATTCGTGTTCTTGCAGTTTGGACGTTTGGGTTTCTACTATAGTGATTGGAACTGTGTCAGCCTCAAACTATATTTCATAGTTGGCGATGCTTTTTCCATGGATTATGTGTTTCTATGGTTTCATAGATATGAGAGTAGGTTTTTCTTTATGAGCGATATAGTTTTTCTCTTCCTTTCATTTTTCTCTTGTAAAGTGTGTTTCTGGTGAAGTTTTGCGGGTTTAGAAAATTTAAAATCATTTGTCGCTCCCCTCCATCCCCGCTACCTTCCACCCTTCCCAATAGAGATTGATTATGCTTTCAAAAGTCAGAACCAACCAGACAGGTGCAAAAAAATGGGCTTTAATAACTGGAAAGGTAGAGGACATCTCCCATTAAAATGAATAGACCGATGAATATTATTGGATCTGATAATTTATTTTTCCTCAATTTTGAGTTGGCAAAAATATTTTTTTTTCTTTTTTACCCTGTTTGCGGTCTTTTATTTTTCTTAAAAGCTTCATCATAGTCCATGAATGTGACTCCCACAGAGGTTGTCACGTCGTGTCCCTCTTTAATATTGTGCATATCTTAGATGTGCGATTTGAGAATATGCTCGGATATGGGAATTTTAATACATGCTAATAGTCACTATTCAATGTACATATTTAGAAAGGTTGGCATTAATAAGTGAAAATATCGAGAACATTTGTCCTTAGAACAAATTAAAAAAAAATCTACGGAAGATCATCCAACATTTATTTTAAACACTTATTGTCATTTCATTAAAGAGTTGCGCTTTAGGGTGCCTTCGTTCTAATGTTCATGGTCATGGACATGTAACACAACTTAGAGATGCGATTGAGGCCCAAATGAAAGAAGAGGGACTATTTTTATGTGACATGAGCTTTGAGTAAAAAAAAAATTATGTTATAGAAGAGAAAGTCAGAGAGGAGGACAAAAAAAGAACAAGTATGTTTTGGTTGTTTCTATCCCCATGTTCGATGCTTTGGCTGGTTGAAAACACTGCCTAGAGATTTCTTTGTTGAACTTCTTTGTTTTCTTGCTGGGAGTTGTAATGGATTTTCAGGTCATGTGCAAAATAGTTCTTCGTTGAAGTATATATCTTCTTCCAAAAACACAGATTTGGCAAGTGTATCGAATTCTGCAGATCGAACAATATTTTTTCTTCCTCGGGGGTGACACATTTATAGTGGCTTGCATAATGGCCCCTCATGTTCGTAAGTGACGTGAAATATTACTCCACTTGTGAATGCACCTAGAGACGGGTAACATAAATTGTATGGGTGGATAAAACGACATATTATTGCTACAAGAGTTTCTCATGCGATATGCAACATTTGATACACTTGCCAGACCTGTGGTGATGATGCACTTGGCATATCTGTGTTGTCCGGAGAAGTTATGCACCTCAACACATTTGCATTTTTTCAGTTGGGTTGGACGTTTCTTCCAATTTACTTTAATAAAGCAAAGAATTTCAACATACAAATATTCAGGCAGGATTTTCAACCAAATAGATGATCGAATACAGGGAGAATACAAGCCACAACATACATGAATTTGTTTTCCCTACCATAGCTATAGTGACATAAAGCGACTTCCGCCACTTTGAAATTGACCTGAATCGCATTTCTAAGTTGTATCGGATGTCAAGGGTCAGGGACATTGCGAGGAAAGCACCTTGAACCCCAAGTTTTCGAGGGTAGAGGAAAATTACTACTTGACAAAGAATGGAATGTTGAATAACCAATGATTGCAAGAAGGCCATATCTGGAAGAGACAAGGTGTTCAAAAAACTGGGATAGATGTGGTTGGTAGCAACTATTAAGTAGAAAACCCAAAATTGATATTGAACTCGTGTTTTATGAATAAATGGTTTGGACGTCAAGAGAACTGTGAAAAAGATTCATCAATGTACATATTTTTTATTGGTCGATGGTAGGCGAAATCACAATCATTGTGGCAAATAGCCTCAACTGTATTTTGTAACCCATCTTATTTAGATATAGAATAATTCTCCTTTTTTTTTAATAGTATTTTCCAATCTATGGTATTTGTTTTAATTTTATTGTGTGCCTTCTTTCCTTGTGTCATTAAACATGGACGACAAGCTTTTCTTTCTGCTACCCACTACTTCAATTTAAATAAAGCCTGCTTTTTTCATTGTTTACATTTTACATTTAAGAATAATTTTTCATAAGCCACACTTATGTGGTGTCAGTTCTGTATTTAAAGAAATAAATTGGAGGCGTCCTGTTTCCATTCTTCAGGTCCCGTAAATAGAATGAATTAATGAGTTACAAGAAGGAAACTTCTTCTATTTGATAATATCCATGCATATATACTAATATCAGTACTATTGGAATAAATACAAAAATTTCCTCTTCTACAAAGCTTAAGCAATTATGTTTGTGCAGCCGAAGAGCTTCGGTGCTCTGCAATTTATGCTTTAACTACTGATAACTCACTAGACCTTCGAAAAGCTTGGCATTAATAAAGGGATGGATGAAGCTGTCTTAATTACTTAAATAACACCAAATTTTCATTACATTTAATTCAATTTAGATATTGATGTTTATGGAGAGTCGGTGTTTTCTCATGTCATTGCAAGAAATACAAGATGAATTGATGATAAGGAGTTTATCTCGTTGAAACCACAATGCAAATTCATGTTTCTTGTTGCGCTATGTACATGTTAGAGTCAAAATTTTCATGGTTTGAACAAAATTTGCGAAACGAAGAGCATCCTGCAAATTGGGAGATCATTTTCATTTGAAATAGAAACAATCCATTAATATATATTAGTATGAATACTATTGAGATAAATATGAAAAATTTCCCCATTAATACATATTATTATGAATACTATTGAAATAGATATCAAACCTTTCTCTTGACCAGTACTTAGGCTATTATCTGGCCACCAGGCCCCAGGTTCGCGGTACCCACCAATATGTGCCTTGTTCCGTCATATACATATTGCAACCAAAGAACTTCAGTAATCTATAGTTTATGCTTTTACTAGTGAGAAACCAACAGGGGTTCTAAAACATTTCCATTAATAAACGAAAAAAAAAGGTTTTTCAACTGTCAGATACTTATCCCTTTTCCTCTTTTCCTTCTCCCATTCATTATGGATTTCTGTTTTTATACTTAGTCGTATTTGTATGATGGGAGCTTGTAGGGTTCACGGGATGACATATATTCATTTCCATTTGTATCTTCACATGACGAATCCAACCGACCACTGTTCCTTTGCACACCTAGGCAATTTTATGGGAGTGGTTGCCGAGTTGGAGCATATGAACTGGCCTTTTCTTCTTCCCGTTGGTTATCGCTTTCTGGATATATACTTATTCACCTTTCTATGGTATCTAGTTCTAGAATTGGTGGGATGACATGTCTTCATCTCCATCCATATTCTCACAAGATGGATCCGGCCAACCGCTGTTCCTTTTCATACTTAGGCAATTTTATGGCCACCACTGCGGGGTTGGTTCTTACAAACTCGGTTGTTTATTGTTCTGTTATATACATCTTGCACTCAAAACATCTGTGATCAAAAATTCCACAATGGTTTCCTTGTATACATTAACTTTGTTCAAAGTATCTATTGTTGCTTTACATCCCTAACAACTTCGTGTCCTTCCGTGATATACATCTTCCACTGAAAATTTGTGCGATCTATAATAACATTGTGGAATCCTCTGTCCTTATTCCCTTTTTTTATTTCCGTGTATTATGGGACTATAAAGTATGGACATGATATTTTATTGAGCATGTACGGATTTCTCATTCCATACCTAGCCACATTTTGGATCGCAGGTTCTCGGGCGGGGGGGCTCAAAATTGGGCCTCCATTGTTCTGTGCCCTACAAAGAGCACCTAGAATTTCGCGATATACAAATTGACAAGAAGACCTGGGGATATCCTGACTGAAAATTACATTTCTATTGTTTTGTGTCCTCCAAACAACGCTCCCAGTTCCGCAATATACAAATTGACACACAGAGTCTAGGGCTGGAGGGGTGGAGATTTCCATTGTTTATGGATGGAAATCCCTCTCAAGTATCTAACAATATCTAGATTTTTTTTGTCAATACTAAACTAGATCTTAGTGATGAAAACTGGACAGAGAGGTATAAAACAGTTAGCATCACACCCTCCACAATATACAAATTCACTATCGGATTCCCACATCGTCTTCTCTTCCTTGTTATAGATTATGCATTTAAATGTTCGAAGCGAGACAATTGGAACCTCGGGGCCTGGCATCTTCTGTGGAGACTTTTTCAGCCTATTTTGCATCCTCTTGTTGTCGGGTTCATGAAATGTCCAACTCTTGGATACTGTTCTGGGTTGGCATGAAGCTTTGTTCTACCACAGTTCACAAATATTTCAAAGTATCTGTTGTTGCCTTCCATATTCACTAACTTCCTCTCATTCCTAATATAGATTGTTGTAGGAAAATCTCCCTACTGACAGGTAGATTTCCTCAAAGAGATTGACCTTAACTCTAAGACATAAAATGCTTAACGTGGACACTGACTTTCTTTCAAATCTACACAAACTAACACATGAGAAGGAAGGAGAACAGAAGTACCTCTTTATCGACGTTTGTCCCTGCACGCTCCGAGTTGAGATCCAATCCTTTGCTCCTCGTTGAGTCCTGTAGACAAACAAGATACGACCACTTCATACTCTATTGATATTAGCTTGAAAATAGATCTATCTATCAATGATAAGTTCATGTAAGATCAGACACAAACTAGAAAGAAACAGGCCAAGCGTGTCATATTAATGAGAATAACGACAGCAGTACTTGCAATCGTAGATGAGAATGTGATAGCTTCGTCAAGTCCCCTTCGTCTAACCCTTTCTCGAAAGATCCACAACCTGGATGACATCAGCTTCAATGATCACTCTCCTTTGGCTGACTGTGTGTTTCCTATGAGATCATAGGTTTCATGCTAGCAATTCTTCTCCTTTTTCACCATCATAGAGCTTGCTTATATAGGTTAAGAGGAGCTTAACCTCTTGAGTTATATTTAGAACAAGTTGAGGAACTTCCTCTTTAGATTAGGGATATCCTGATGGAACCAAGAATTCGAGTGCAACTGCCTTCTAAACTTGAAATATCCTCCCCTTATTCTCCTCAACGGGCCAACTACTGCCTCAGATTAGGCAGCGCTCCCTCAAAATGGGTATCAGAGCGTTGTAGTGCTCCCTAGGAAGCTTGAGGGAAGTGCCAGCGCTCCAAAGGTGGATACCACTCCTTCAGAGGGGTAGAAAAGCGTTATAACACTCCCTGAGGCCTTATAGGGGAGCGCCAATGCTCCTAATGCTAATGTAGGGGAGCGCTCACCCTCAGAACCTTTGTTTAAGAGCTCTTCTCAGATGTTAAGAGTTCCTTGACTTCAGTTAACCAGTTCCCCTTCTCCAAATCAAGTCTATGAGATGTTTTAAGTGCCTCCTTAGTGTCGTCATTATGGAAATATGTTTGAACAACATTTGCGACACTTGTGAACAACTTGTGACACTTGCGAAAGTTGTAAGGAAGATGCGACACTTACGACAATTGAGAGGAACATGCGACACTTATCCAGTTGAGTAATTTTGATGTGTAACAGAATGCCCCCCAAAGTATGAAGTTAGAAGATGCGAACTGATAACTGAAATGGTTTGTAGACGTTCAAGCAAGGATATAGACTCAGAGAACTTGACGGAAGCTGCACACACAAACATCCAACAAATATCATGGTATGTTTCAAAACCCAAGGCAAGCATACCTATGCTTGGGTGATCAAGACTTGAAGGATATGGCTGCCATAAAATACACAGTGGATCCATAATTATATTGATAAGAAGGTATAGCCACCGAAGATACAATGTGGATCTATACCTTGATGACTCGGACTTATCATAGCCATGAAGAATACACAGTGGATCTATGGGATGACAAGACATAGCCACGACCAATACAAAGTGGATCTATGTAACAGTGTATGTGTTCTTTGTCCAATAGAAAATCCTTCTCAACCTGGGCAAAGCATATATCAAAGTGGTCACTCAACCCAGGGTCTTCTCACCAATCCCAATGTGGTACGATTCTAACCATGTGAATAGATGTCCTGATGTCGAACATGGAAAAAACCACTTGATTACCGGTCAATGGTGTGAACTGTTAACAAGTGCGAGGGAGATCACCATTAATGTCAATGATTCCCAAGGTACCCTAGTACATTCAAGCGAATGTGAATAGATGAGATGAGGTTGAACATCCGTGGAACCATTCGATCATAGGTCAATGATGTAAACCTACTATCGAATGTGAGGAGGCCTTCCATTGAGGCATGCAGGTCCCAAAGTACTAACTAGTTTCTAAGTCTAATTCCTGGATAATGTGTTGAATTCGACAGGAATAGACTCGTCGAGGGAGGGCCTTGATGTATCCCCCATCAAGAACACGAAACGAACATAGAGATGTAATTGGTAGATCAAATGGACATGGACTGACATGGGTTTTGAGGCAAGATATTTGGGATGGATAACTACAGAGGTGGATACTTCGCTTGAACACTGAGGCACAATAGCAAAACATGACATGGACCAACACTTATGCAATGGATACGGTGACTTGCGTTGAGTGACCCAAAGGAGTGAAAGGGACTCAAAATATTGGCTCAGTGCAGAGGTTCAACGGATTATGATATGTGCAAATGACAAAGTGTCGTGTTCAAGGGCGACTCTAAGAAGTGCTAGATGATGTTCTCAAGAGACTACTTGGTTTGCTCCTTTCAATTTTTCCCCCATCCAGATGGATGAGTACCTATTTTTGGTTTAATGAGCTCGAGGAGGATAACACATGCTCGATATAACTCACCTTTGGTAAGTTCCTCTTCCTTTGTTTAACAAACCGAAAGAAGTAAGGGTTCGGTCCCATGTGGGCCTGTCGATGTGTGCTTTAACGAGTCTAAAGACAGAAAACTTGAAAGTTTTTTCAGGATTATAGAGTTTGGCAAAACACTTAAAAGAGAACTCTCTTAGTTCCTTTTTCGTACAATAGTCTAACGAGACCGAAAAAGAGATAAACTATCACTCGAAAGATGCCCTTTCTGACCTTTTAACGAGTGTGAGAGGAAGCAAGGTCACTTGACAATCTTTTCATATTTAGAGAGTCTGAAAAGGGTTTAAAGAAGACTCCAGGGGGGTTCCTTTTTCGTGTGTTCGTGTATCCGTATGGGTCCGAAAAAGAGATAAAAGTTTACTTGGTTACGTTCTCATATTTTCGAGCTCGAGAACGAACTAAGACTATGCTCATAAGTGTGACAAGGTAAATCATCCGTCAGAACTTCCAGGAAACCTGCGATGTCAGAACTATAAACCAGGGGTTTAGTGAAGCCATTATGTTATTAGAGAAACCCAAAAATGACTATACCTTGTAAAAATGAAAAACAATACAATGAAAATTCCATTTACCATTTCATTTTGCATAAGGATTTTGGAGTAGTGGAGATTCTCATTTTGCGGTGGATCTTCTTTTGTTCACTGCCGGAGCTACGGTTCACCGTTTCGCTTGTCGTTTGGACCAGGTAGATGTCCATATCTTCTTCTTTCAAACACATGGTTTAACATTCATTTTAATAGAATCATTTAATTTAAAATATGAAGCCCTAAATTGCCCAAAAGGATCAAAATCGACCTCTTTTAAAAATGATGGAAAAAGGGGATTATTTTTACAAAAACATTTCAGAAAAGGGTGGCCAAGATGCCAACGCCTCAATAGCTGATTAGATGAGTAATTTTTTGGCAAAAGAACCCATGCAAAATCTTCCCACACGCCCACGCAGCCACAAAGTCGTTTTGATTTTTTAAACGTTTTTATTGTTGTTTGATGAATGTTAAATGGCTAGGGAAGGGCGTGGTGATTGTAAAAGAGGGTGTGATCATTTTAAATGATGTGGGCATTTAGATTTCATGTTTTAAATCACTTTTAAAAATTTCAGAAATTGCCAAAACGTGGGAATAATGAATTTCTTTATTTTTTGTTTTGTAGGTAATTTCGGCGACCATGATCGAGTGGAAAGAAAGAGAACATGAGATGGATGACTTAGACGCCTTGCGGAGTCCTCGCACATGGGCCGCATTGGAAGCTTGTGGCTTACTAAAGTTCTTCAAATTGCAAAAAATGAAGAAAGAGATTTTATTGCTTGAGCATATGATTGGCCTATGGGATGTTGCAGAGCAAGGATTCCGAATTGGCACATAGATTTTAACCATTGAGTTAGAAGACGTGTATTTTTTGACTGGCCTCTCGAAAAGAGGGGTTCCCATATCTTTTTCCGGGCAGAGGGCGCTACCCGAGCAAGTGGACGTGTATCTAGTACACCACTGTATCCCAAGAGCAAGACTGGTAGGGGGTAGAATCCCTATCAAAGATATTCAAGAGTTTCCCCTTCGGTCTGTACTATTTGCTATCACGAGCATGACGGGCAGTACTAGCGTGCATCTGGCATCAAGATCGTAGGTGGATTATGGTGTTCAGTGTTTGGAGCCAACACTGTTCAACTGGAGTGCAGGGTTCCTTCGAAATGTGAAGGAATAGGTTTCACGGTGCAGGACGGGACATAAGTAGTTTGGTTATGGCTCTTTTCTAGTCTCATTTTTTCTAGAGCGCATCCCCCAGATGCAGCCTCAGATAGCACTGGCGGTGCGACCAGTGGATGAACCGAGGATGGAGAGGTGGACTAGTCTGTCTCCAAGGCTAGTATCAGAGTCAAAGTTCCGTTTCACTGGCGATTTCTTTGCCTGGCTGAGACGACAGTATATCTGGATAGAGGACTTCCCTTATCCTGAGGTAGATTTCCGTGGGAGCATGGATTTGATTTTTCCCGCGGGGGNTTTTTTTTGAGTTTTTAGTGTATATATATTTTCTTGGGTATGTAGAGGATTTTTAACATATGTATTGTTTTCAACATGCAGACAAGGGAGAAGTGCGCCTGGTCGATATACCGGTACTAGGACGTCGCGGGGACATTCCGGTTGCAGTAGATCCGACAGTACCAGTGATAGGTCTCCGGGAGGTTGAGAGAAACCTCCAAGGCCTCACGACGGGCATTCCTCCTTTACAGAGGAGAGAAGTGCCTTTACATCTGCAGAGTCACACTGTGGGAGTACAAGAGAATATCAATTCTCTATTGAGGTGTGTAGTGGGCGCGATGATGTGTTACTTGCAGCACAATGTAGTGCAGGGAGATTAGAGTCTCTCCGGTGATCATATTTTTGTATGCCTTGTCAGGCGATGTTGTATGGCTTGAAAGACCCAATATTTTGCTCTTCTACATACTTTTTGATGTAATCCAAACATTTCAGTCACGCTTCACTTTCGATTTTTTACAGTGCCAATGATTTGTACATGATGATGTCTGTGATGTGTTTTAATTTACATGTAATGTACAATTTTGCTTTCCTTAAATCTTATATGTGGGGAAGAAACCGATCCATGATATAATTAGCTAACGAATCCAAAACACTATTAAGTTCTCTTGGAATGTGTCTATATTCAATGTAATCGAACATTCGTTCAAGATGACAAACTTGTAAGTGGAAACGTAGCAGGATAGGACTACGGATAACGTAGATACAGTTGAGTTGATAGACCACAAGTTGGGAGTATAAGTAAATAATGATATGAGAGATACCTAGAGAGGAGGCTTGGGTCAACAGTCCAATGACAGCGTGATATTCTGACATATTGTTGGTTGCTGGTCCTAAGCAGATACCTCTTGAACTCACCACCTCGTCAAATTGGTAAATAACCCATGCTGCCGAAGCAATGTTCTGGGTATGTCAACTAGCGCCATCCACGAACCCAAAAAAGATAAGAAAGGAAGACGTCATCTGCACATGAAAACACAAGCACAGTCATGAGTGGAAAAGGTAACGACTCAAGCATGCGAAATAAATAGACACACCAAACTAAAATACAATAATGTACAAAGTACAGATGCTAGATGATCTAGGCATCGTACTTTTTAAGGTAAAGCCCGTTTCGGGGCTCTCCCAGGGAAATTCCATCATGATCTACTAGTTCGTAAGCGCCTCTGTGTAGAACACGCTTCACGATGTAAGGACCGTGCCACATAGGTTCTAACTTTCCTGTCCCCAATTTATCGTGAGCTTGATCATAAACGAGGACTAAGTCTCCTTTTGCAAAAGTTCGAGGGTGGAAGGATTTATCGTATTTATTCTTAATTCGTTTTTGATGTGCCTCATTAACAAGAGCAACATCACGACGTGCTTCATCCATCTTGGATAAATACAAGAATCATTCTTCTTCAGCATAAGTATGGGGCAGGAGTTCTACTTTCAGTTTGAGTGATGGAATCTCACACTCGATTGGTAGGACGGCTTCAATGCCATATACCAATTGGAAAGGAGTAAATCTAGTTGAGGTTTTCACAGAAGTGCGATAGGCCCAGAGAGAGGAGAAAAGTTGTAAATGCCACGATGTCTTGTTTTCCCCTACCATGCATTGGATCATGGTTTTTAGGACTTTGTTGATGGCCTCAACTTGTACGTTAGCCTGAGGGTAGTAAGGGGATGAGTTTTCATGGCGAAAACCCAATTTGACATGTAATTCACTCATCATCTGTTTTTTGAAGTGTGCACCATGATCAGTGACAATGGCACGTGGTACACCAAAACAAGTTATGATATGGTTGAAAAGAAACAGAGCTACAGTACAACCATCGTTCAGGAAGGTAGGCATAGCCTCAACCCATTTGGTGAAGTAGTCGTCGACGACGATGATGTAACCATGCCCCCCGGATGAGGTAGGCTTACACTGCATGAAATCGATTCCCCACTTGGCGAAGGGGCCGATGGCGATAATGGGGTGCAGCGTAGTAGGGTGGGTGCGTGCCTTCTTGTTAAAGACTTGGCAGGGTGGGCATTTTTTTATGGCTTCGATGCAATTTTTGAAAATCGAGGGCCAAAAGTAGTTGGTATGTAGGATTTTTTGGGTTGTGGCCATCTCAGAAAGGTGACCGCCACAGGCGCCAAGGTGACAATCGTTCAAAACGCGTTTAGCCTCCTCGTGAATCATACATCGTTGAAGGATGGTGCCAATACCATGGTGATACAAGGTGTCACCGATGATGATATAACGGTGAGAGTGGTGACGAATGTGTCGACGCTCTTCATGAGAGATGTTGGGCTGAAAACGTTGGGTTTGAAGGTAGAGGAGAATGTCTCCGTACCAAGGATCGGAGGTGCTGATGAGGAAGAGAGATTCATCGGGGAGAGAATCTCTAGGTTCAATGTTTTCATCGGCACGAGGAAGAGCACAGATAAGCTCTGCAAACACCAGGGATTTTTTGGCTTTAGCCTTCGTAAACTCAAGATCGAATTCTTGAAGAATAACGATCCATTTAGAATATTTTCCCCCAAGTACTTGACGCGTCAAGACGTGGTACATGGGGTTGGAGTCTGCGATCACCATGGTGGTGCGTAATAAGATCTCTGGACAGCGATGACGGCTTCCAGAGCCAGTTTCTCGACATGCGAATATCGAAGTTCGGGTCCAGATAGACTCTTGCTCAGATAATAAATCACATGTTCTTCGTCGTTAGGGTCCTCCTGAACTAACACCATCGCAATAGTGGAAGTGGAGGCAGCCAAGTAAAGGATATAGTCCTTTGTGTACTCTAGAGGGTGTAACAAGGGAGCGTGGGTCAAGGCGTGCTTGAGAGCATCGAATGACCATTGGGCAGTGTCATCCCAGATGAAATGGGTGTTCTTCTGCAGTAACCGCATGAATCCTTTAGTTATCTCGGTGTAGTTGCAGATGAAATGGCGGAGGAAGTTTGCTTTGCCTTGCAAACTCTGGAGTTGGGTTAAATTGGTGGGTGGGGGTAAGGCTAGAATGGCCTTGATCTTTAAGGGATCCACCCGGATCCCATCTTTGGAGACAATGAAACCGAGGAGTTGCCCAGATTCGATAGCGAAAATGCATTTGTGGGGGTTCAAGCGAATATGGTATAACTGACATGAAGAAAAATCGCCCGTAAGTGGTTGATGTGATCGGATCAATTGGATGAGTGGGCGGGTAAATCGTCAAGGTAAGGCTCTGTGATATGCTTGATATCATGAAAGGCATACGACATGGCCCGCTGGAAAGTAGCACCAGCATTTTTGAGGCCAAATGGTAACTTTTGATAGGCGAAAGTCCCCCATGGGCAGATAAAGGTTGTCTTATGTTGATCTGCAGGTAAGATTTCAATCTGGTTATACCCAGAAAATCCATCCATGAAAGAGAAGATTACACTCCCTCCGCAATTATCGATGATTTGGTCGATGAAGGGCGTAGGGTAGTTGTCCTTAGGACAAGCTTTGTTGAGATCTCGATAGTCCACACAAATACAGATGGTCCCTTGTTTTTTGGCAACCGAAAGAAGGTTGGAGACCCATTCTGTCAAAGGGATGGGATAGATAAAGCCAGATTTTTGAAGTTTTTCAACTTCTGCCTTTATAGCTGCGATTTTCTTGGGATGAATTGGGCAAAGCTTTTGTCGAACATGTTTCGCGTCAGGGTAAGTTTTGATTTCATGTACGACGATTGAAGGGTCAATCCCTGACATCTCCTCGTAGCTCCATGTGAAGACATCGTGGAATTCCTTAAACAAAGTGGTGTAAGAGACCACTTCCTCGGGTGTGCAATTAGCACCAAGGTTGATGTTTTCCACGACACCTCCTTTGATCGAGATGCCAATAACAATCGTAGTAGAGATGTTACCCATGTTCCCCTCAGAGAGAGTATCTTGTGTGAGGATGGGATATTGCGGAGCATCGATAACATTGGGAGGGAAGACAGAGCATATGTCTTGGTGAATTTCTTCCAAAGGCGGAAGAAAAGAGGATCGATGGTGGTTATCATCCCAAGGTAGATCGTCAATGCTAAGAATTTCCATAATAGATTCGTCCGAAGGAAAAATTTGGGAAATGTAATCAACAACAGATGACAGGGAATCCAGCCACGAGGGCACTGAGTAAGAATCGGGTGCCAATGAATGTGAATTGTTGGAAGAGGGAGAAGCAAATTGGATAGCTAGGTATGCGGCCTCGGCTGGGCTAAGTGGCATAGTGTCACTGAGCACATCGAATTCCAGGGGACTAGGTACAATCCAAGGATTGATAAGGCATGGTCGAGATCATATTGATGACGACAATATGATGTGCGGTAGGTGGAAGTGGTGTAGGGAAAGTACCCATAAGGCTAGAATCTTTCAATAAGCCAACACCAACGCTTTCATACATAACTGGGTGGTCTCCCAAAAAAGGAGTGTTGTTGGTGGCAGAGATGCCAGCGTCGGGTGTACAGAAATCAAGCTGATCGACGGTGACAATTTTTCCTTGATGGGGGAATTGTACACATCGAAACACCGATGAGGCGATGGCAGTCATAGTGTAGAACCAACTTCTTCCAAGTAGTAGGTTGTAATCGAGGGGAGCATCTACCACCTCGACATCAACGGTAACAGTTTTGTCGCCTAATTGAATGGCTAGGGATTGTAATAATCCACAAGGATGAAAACCTTGTCCATCGAAAGCGCATAACATCGTAGGGTATTTGTTAAGGGAAGGTGATTTTAAGCCTTTCCAACAGGCTAGAGACATGACACATGCAGAGGCTCCCTCATCCAGGATAGTTCAGTGGATTTGTTGATTGTGAACAACAACATCGATTTGGAAAGCTAGTTGGTGGGAGAGTCGCGGTTGATGATCATCCATATTAAACGTGAGGTTGTTTGTTGACTCAAGATCAAAAGCACCGATAGCAGCTAAGAGCGTTCTATGTTGGCTAGGAAAGTGTTGTAGAACTTCCAAGGCGGACATAGCACATGGGGCTTGGGCCAAATCTTCTACAATATTGTAATTTTGGGCAGCCCGTGAATTAGGATTGAAGGTAGATTTAAAGATGGTGCTATTAGGAGGGCGTAAGATAGAGTCAAATGAAGGTTTTTCAGTCTGAAGTGGCCCCGATGGAGGGCTAACAGATGGAGGATTAACAGAGGATGGTAATGGGTCCAACGAAGAACCGTTAATAGTCTTCAGCTTATCAGGTTTAACTGATGTGTCATATGTCATAGAGAGAGTGGTTATATTAACCCTGTTAAACATGTAAATGTGGGCACTTGTCGAGGCCTCATCATGGGGTTGGTTGGAACTAACCCCTGGCGTGGGGGTTTGGGCAACCAAAGATTGTTGCTGTGGAAAAGGCTGAGTAAGCACAGCGGGTTGTGAATTTCCCTTGAAAAGTTTGGTCACTTCATCGTGATGTGGGAAGTCTCAAGTGTAGTGATCGTCACCACAAATGAGACATGGGAATTTCGGTTTTTGTTGTGGTTGTTTTCTGACTGCAGGGGTTTGCGGTTGAGTTTTGGGTTGTTCATTGTTATTGTTTTTCTTTGGCTTATTTCTCGCTTTCTTCTTTCCCCTAGGTTGTTGTGAAGGGGTTGATAGGACTGCATTCACCTCGGAGACCTGAGTTTGAGGGGGGATAGAAGAGGGTGCACTCGGGCTGGGAGCAGCCGTCGAAGCGGGTCGTTGAATCATTCCAGTAGACTGGGTAGTAGATTGGGTTTTGAAGGAGCCAATAACTCCATCCGTGTGGGAAGCAGACGATGGTTTGGATGGATCATTAGTGGCACGGGTAGCATTCAGTATCAACTTGTACAGAGTACCAGATTGTGAATAGACTAATTCTAAGTACTGATCTCGGGTGATAGCTTCTTCCTCGGTGACCACACCACCCATGGCAACATCACGAGCGATCTGGGGTAACAATGATTTAGTGAACCATTCCGCTAACAATTGGTCAGGAATGACTACTTTGATTAGCCTTTGTGATTGTCTCCATTCATGAATATGATCAAAGATATGTACGAAAGTCATCTGACGAAGGGAGGTTAATAGTTCAGTACCCGTCTCGTATCGAATGGGTAGTTGGAAGTGTGTGAGGAAGGACATGGCGAGGGAGTTGAAATCGTGAAAAGTTGCGCGTGGTAGTTCAATATACCATTTCCTTGCGGAACCCATAAGTGTTCGTTGGAAAAGACACAAACGAATAGAATCGTCCATGAGGGAGTTGGATGAACACCACAAATGGAAAGTCATCACGTGATTGTTTGGGTCTTCTCCGAACTTTTCGTTGAATTTTAGGATATCAAAAGAAAGTTTAGCTGGAATAGATGGCCAAACCAGAGAATGATAAATAGGATCATTCGTTAACCGAGACAAGTCTGGAAGGTCTAGGGTAGCTAGAAAAGGTAGTTGTCGGTTAACCTGTGGGTAATGCTCATGTGGCATGGGGACACTAGTGGGGCCAATCACTGGGTTATGTGGATAATTGTAACTGGTGGGCCCTCTTGTATGAGGATTGTTTTGACCAGGGTACACAGGATTTGAGGCATTTTGAGAATCATGTGTGAGCAGAGGATAATCAGATGGGTTTTGAGGGTTATAGGTTGGGTTTGGCATTTGTCCATAAGGAGGTTGTTGTCGAGTATAAGAATTTTGTCCTGCCAAGAACTGTGGGTTTCCTGGAAAAGGGACATTCCACGGATTAGGTCTAGCAGACACATTTTGTCCATACGGTTGATGGTAGACTCCGAATTGAGGCTACCCCCCAGCATGAGGGTGCCCCCCAAATGGAATTTGTCCTCTGGTGGGAGGTTTCCCCCCAACTTGAGGTAGAGTTCCCGAAATTTGAGAACCAGACGTCAATGACTGACCAGTGCCGCCGAGCAGATTAGGACCACCAAGACCAACCCCTCCAGGTTGTTGGATAGGTATTGAACTCCCCAGCGCAACTTGGGTAGTAGTGGCTTGGGTAGTAGTGGAAGTGAAAGCATTCAGTGCCCTGTACCCAAAAGGGAGTGTAGGTATTGGTGTTACAGGTGTGCCAATCGCATCTTGGTTGACCACCGCATTACCGATGGGAATAGTTGGGATGTGAGGGACTAAGGTAGATTGGGCCGTCTGGAGGGGAAGAGTGGACCTTGGGCCAACAGACGATGTGTTCGGACCAATGGGCGGTGTGGCCGTAAAAATGGTGGTACCGGTAAAATGGTTTAGGGGTAAGGTGTAGGAGATAGGTGCATCAACATCCATCCCTGTTCCATAAAGATCTCACACCAGGCGCAGTGGACTTCGAACAATGTCTGTGGTCCAAAAAGGGTCATCGGCTAAAGGGTTTTGATGAGACCCAGCCAAAACGTCAGAAGGATTGACGATGAAAAATTCACCAACGGAATTCAGTTGGAGGACACGTCGTTCATATCCCTTTGGAATGCGAAAAGCTTCCAGAGACTCTGAAACAATTCGAAAATTCTCTAAAGGAGTGGGAACTTCTTCCTGGGAAGTTGTAGTGTCTTGAACCTCGCTCTGTTGAGGAGATTCCTCTGTAGAATGAGGGGGTAAAGGGGTGTTTCTTTCCATATTTTCTGGAGGAAGTCCCTGTAGACTCCGCGAATGGCGTGGAGGGTCAATGTTGGTGAAAAAGAGTCGGCGAAACAAATCTATGGCCAACTATCAAAAAGAAACAGCATACGCTAATAGAAATCTAAGAATCACAACCAAGCAAACAGGACCTTCTTTTGATGACCGTACTAGTTGGTGATGAAATCCAAGGTCACGTGATCAAGTCCAGAAGGGGCGGGGATAGGGTGGAACAATTACAATGGTGGCCTACTTAACGGGCTTACACCTTGGTGCAAACTTCCACGCAGTAATTGTGGATTTACCCTCCAAGGATCCCAAGTGAGTTTGACCAATGTCTGCTCCAGGTACAGTGAGACTTCCCTTCACTGTCACCTCGTGTAAGACCCTAAAGATTATGGACACTAAGGTTACCAATTCACAGTCAGCCCCTGGGAGGGAACAATTGAGAGTCTGATCCGAACGTATGGGCAGGGTATCGAGCCCAAAATCAACTAAAAGGCTTCCATGCAGTAATTGTGGATTTACCTCAAAGTGATCCCCATAATACGATCTTACCACCACAATCAGTTGAACCACAGAGGGATAATCTCCGTAACTCACCCGAATGCAACCTCGTGCGTAACCCCTATGTGAGAGGGGGATCCCAGGCAGACTTATACAATAATTGGATTTGACTCTCCCTAACTCAGGATGCTACTATTTGTTTTGGAAACTTTGGAGAGTTATGCTCACAACCTAATCCAAATTACTAAACCTAGTCTACTGTTGGTGGAGGATCCTAGAAAATAAAAAGTTCTAAATAATTTTTAATTAGCGTTGATTTTTTATAGTTGTTCTTTACTCAAAAAGGGGTGCATGGAAGTGAAACGAATGGAATTATGACTCAGTCCCAAAAATGCATCAAATATGATAAGCAGTCATTTCTTTTCAATGAACATCTATCTAAGGGAGAGAGAGAGAGTTCTTTCCACTAATAAGCACTAATAAGGAATGTCCTCAAACAAATTTTCTTCAATCAAATCCTGATGTGATGCTAAAATTTTTGAGATGCCTTCTAACATGCACAATCAATCATGAAGATGCTTTTTACTGTTTTCATATGAATAATGATTAATTCAACATAATGCTTGTCTTTCTAATTATCTTCTTGGATGAATGGAAATCAGACCAACACAAGAAAGAATTATCCAAACAATACACCCTCTCGTTATGATCAAAACAAGAAGTGAAAGAAAATAAACAATCAAAGAGAAATCAATCTTCACACCGAAAAGAAAAAGTCGAAGAACAATGATCTTAACTAAAACCAAATGAAAAGATATGTAGACCTTTGATGACCTTCACCAGTGTTTTTCATTCAGCGAAGAGGAGAGAAAGACAATGTATGGGTTTCAAACTCCAAATGACAGAAAAAATCAACAACAATAGTGAAGAAGGCTACAAAATACAAACAACAAGATGTTTGTTCTTCAAGAAAAAGATATATGTCAAAGTTGGAAAGAAGAAGGATTGACTCACAAGGTTACCTAGAAAGAGAGACACAGAGGAAAAAAACCCTGAAAAAACAATTCTGGAAGGTTTATTGGCCAAAGGAGGGCTGGCGCTCTGTTGTCAAGGACAAGGAGCGTTATAGTGCTTTGTGTAAGTCTATTAGGGAGCGCTGGTGCTCTGTTAACACAGAGACAGGGGCGCCAGGTTCAAAAACTCCCAAAAATGTCAAAAAAAATCCAAAAATTGTAATTCAATCTCGACAGTTAGGCTGAGTATGATGGGATAGGGAGCCAATCAACTCATGAAACGAATCAAAAGAGGAGTGAATCTAGGTCTGAAACAATCAAGTTATAGGACAAGGTTAATGAGGAGAAATCAAAACAAGGAGTTTTGATTTGAGGCTATCTCCCCAGTGGAGTCGCCAGTTTCTGTTGTAGGAAAATCTCCCTGCGGATAGGTAGATTGCCTCAAAGAGCTTGACCTTAAATCTAAGACAGAAAATGCTTAATGTGGACACTAACTTTATTTAAAATCTACACAAACTAACACATGAGAAGGAAGGAGAACATAAGTACCTCTTTATCGACGTTTGTCCCTACACGCTCCGAGTTGAGCTCCAATCCTTTGCTCCTCGCTGAGTCCTGTAGACAAACAAGATACGACCACTTCCTACTCTATTGATATTAGCTTGAAAGCAGATCTATCTATCAATGATAAGTTCATGTAAGATCAGACACAAACTAGAAAGAAACAGACCAAGCATGTCATATTAATGAGAATAATGATAGCAGTACTTGCAATCGTAGATGCGAATGCAATAGCTTCGTCAAGTCCCCTTCATCTAACCCTTGCTCGAAATATCCACAACCTGGATGACAACAACTTCAATGATCACTCTCCTTTGGTTGACTGTGTGTTTCCTATGAGATCATAGGTTTCATGCTAGCAATTCTTCTCCCTTTTCACCATCATAGAGCTTGCTTATATAGGTTAAGAGGAGCTTAACCTCTTGAGTTATCTTTAGAACAAGCTGCTTTAGATCAGGGATCTCTTGATGGAACCAAGAATTCGAATGCAACTGCCTTCTAAACTTGAAAGATCCTCCCCTTATTCTCCTCAATGGGCCAACTACTGCCTCAGATTAGGCAGCGCTCTGTCAAAATGGGCATCAGAGCGTTGTAGCACTCCCTATGAAGCTTGAGAGAAGCGCCAGCACTCCAAAGGTGGATAACGCTCCTTCAGAGGGGCAGAAAAGCATTATAACGCTCCCTGAGGCCTTATAGGGGAGTGCAAACACTCCTAATGCTGATGTCGCGGAGCGCTCACCCTCAGAACCTTTGTTTAAGAGCTCTTCTCAGGTGTTAAGAGTTCCTTGACTTCAGTTAACCAGTTCCCCTTCTCCAAATCAAGTGTATGAGATGTTTTAAGTGCCTCCTTAGTGTCTTCATTATGGCAGTATGTTTGAAAAACGTTTGCGACACTTGTGAACAACTTGCCACCTTTTTATGGTTGTGGGTTATAGTGTTTGCAGGTTGACATATATTTATCTCCATCTATGGCCATAACGAACCAATTTTATGGCCACATTTGTCGAATTGGCGGTTTTGAACTCTGCTTCTTGTTGCGTTGTATACATCTTGCACTCAAAACTTCCATGATCTACAATTATAGTACGGAATCGTCGAACTCATAAGATTTACTCTGCCACGGCTCACAAATGTTTCAAAGTATCTCTCACTTCCTTCCATCCACACTAACTTCCTGTCCTTCCTGATATACATTAGTTATGCTCTTACTAGTCATATACAAATTGCCCTTTGTACTGTCTCGCCATACCCTCTTCACTGTTAGCGATATTGCAATAAAAAAGTTCTAAGACATACAATATGGCCCTCGTGCCCTCACCTTCAATGGTTCTACCTTGTAACCCTATTTCGAAGTTGTTTTTCCCTTGCCTGCGACCTTCGTACTTTCTTACTACGTGATTAGAAACCTTTCATGCTAACAAATGACCATGAAGGAACCATCAACATTGTCATTAATGCGTGAAACGCTCGAGGATATATCCCATTATTACGCATTAAACCAATATGTGTAGAGAGTTATTTTTTCCCTTCTGATTGTTCATCTCGAACATGCATCATCATGTTGGCCCGCTCAATAAATCTACAATGCTTAATCGCTCATTGTAATATCCGCCATGTTTACATTTCTATGTATGCGATTACTAGTGTTGAATGTTAACAATGCATCATGCAACAACCGTTGAAATTTTCATTAATGAACGAAAGTCTCGAGGGCATCTCCCATTCACACGCTTTGGACCGAGACTTGTGAAGGATTATATTATCCCTTCCAACTTTTCATTCCATCCATTGTCCGGAGAAAAGAAACGTTCTTGTAGACTTATGGCAGCAGGTCAACAACTATTTTATGGAGATACAGTAAATATCTTCGGACATCAGGACTAGAACTTCCAGTGGTCCAAGGCATACTTTTACTATTCCTCCCATTCCGCCTAGAATGAAGTTATTTGGATGTCTGGGATCACTCGTGCATGATGTGTCCCTGGGGTTTTTGACTGTAAGAAGGTGGTCTCTTGGTGCACCGAAATATATATTCTAGGCCAAATAATTATTCAATTGCGCAACCATTCTCCTATTTCTTTGTCACCTCAGGCCTTCTGTGAGATGTTAAAATTGTCGGAGCCAACATTGATGTTCAGAGGACAAGACTGCAAGAAGTTTCTAGAAAAACATGATAATGGGTTGGACATATTAGCTGACTTCCTCGAAGACCCAACAATAGTTCCTGAAGATATCACAAGGTTGCAGGTAAGTTCCCTCAGAAATCCATTCCAGGAAATTACTTGGTTGTTTACAAGAATAATGGGACAGACATCAACATTAAGCATTTCCCATATAATTATTTATATTTTGTATTTCACAGTCAAGGAACAATACACTTTCGATTAGGGGAAGATAATTTCCATTGAGCTCTATTCCCAGTTGTCACGATTCAAAGAATAGAATCAATTTTATATGTCATCCTACTTGATTTTCGCAATAGTTCGTTGTTGCCTATTTCCAAAACTTTCTCTTTCCAATAAGATAAACTGTGGATTCAACCCAGTAACATTCTGGTATGAGGTCCTGTGGAGGTACAAGGACTACCATTGTTTTTATGAAGTTTTTAGTGGCTTTGTATCAGTTTTCAAAGATTTATTGTTAGGAAAGGATGCTCTGCGGATGTCTGGCGAGGCAACCAAGTTTTTGAACAGGAAGGGCACACTTGAAGAAAAGGAAAATCACAGTGTCCTCATGGTCTTTGGCTCTAACGAAAATCCTACTTTCCTTCCATGCCACATCATGGAGAAGATGTTTGTTGTAGAAATAGCAAGGCAATACAATGACTCGTTGCATTTTTTCCATGATAAGAAAAAAAAAAGTTCATTCCTCTGTTGTTGGCACCAGGCGGAAGGGGAAAGAAGAACGATCATGGGAAAGAAAGCGTGCAGAAAATTGAAGTAACAACTGGCAAAAGAATAGCACGCGCGCATGCAAGAAAGAGTGCACAAAGGAAAGCGATAGCTGGAGGAAGAACAACACGCACATGGGAGAAAGACCCAATGTAAGAAGAGTTAGGGTTTTGGTAATATTCTGTAAAAGGATGAAGAGCCTGAAATGTATAAATATAGATACAAAAGTATCATAGGGATGGGGGTTGTTGTTATTGTTATTGTTGTTATTAAGTTTTGGAGACTGTAACCATGCAGGAGCGTAGGCGATATGTAATGTTTTGAGCTGTATGAACCAATTTTGTAAGTTGTTGAGAAAAGAAGATACGAGGGAAGATATATATGAGGATTAGACTGCAGGATGTAGAGCCTAGTGCGATCTAGTTCGCCTCACATAGATCTTACCCACTTTGTGGAGAATTGTAAGCGCGTGGCACTGGAAATGCAGACTACCATAATAAAAGAGCCAAGTGCCAAATCTTTGTGGACGTAGACCAAGAGGGGGTGAACCATGGTAATACTCATGTAATATGTTGAATATATGCATGTCTCTTCTTTCTTTCAGCAATTAATGTTTAAGATTGATGAATCAGTTAGCACATTGTTATGAATCTGTTTATACTCTACTGGAATTAAACTATGAAATATACATATGCAACTTCAAGGGATAAGTAGTTTACCTTATAGCTCAGAGTACCTATATTTAATCAATAAACCCCTATCCCCTACTCTGTCCTAGGCTGTAAACACCTGAGTCTTACATTCAGCCATTTAAAACTATCTCGGGTGTGACTGTGCAGTACCTTCCGGGTGTTGTGTTGCCCTCTAGTTTACCAGGAGGGCCGATAGTTTTAGAGGCTTTCTTGGAACCCTGAATGACATGAACCCTCAGTCAATAACTCAGACAACACACATTGTTTCCAACGCTTCCCACTTTTTTGTTGCTTGATGCAGCTTGACTAAGTTTTTATGTGCTCGCGATTACATCTCGTGGTCGACGCTAACCTGTAGTTTGTATAATTATCTTGATGGAATCTGTGTAAGGACCAATTGGATATGATCCAAATCCTTCAGTGGTGTCTATCCCACAATTTCATCCATTCGCAACATGCTAGGATTTATGTAGACCATGGAATGTGCGTGTCGTATCGGAAAATCTAGGTCGCATTCTTCTACCTCCACCCTTTCTATGGTCTGTGTGGTCGATGGCTTTATGCCTCTACTACTACTCATGATCTAGGCTCCCCTGAATTTCTTAAGGAGATTTCCCATTTATGTCAGTTCCTTTTGCAGTTTATCCCTATGTTGCGCGACATGATCGAAATCCTCTATGAGGTAGTCTTGGAACATTCTAACAATCATCTCTCCATCATCCTCCATGATTGTATAGTCTGGTGGTGATCATTGTGCCTTCATTTTCTTGCACACACCTGCTTCCTATATCGTTGGTCCCTTAGTTCCCCCTAGTTCCTATGTGATGGGGTTTTATGTGGTTTCTTGTGCTCTCTCAGCCAGTTTCTTCTCTCGAATGGTCGGTTGAGTGGATTATGTCCTCCCCTTCTGGGTCCCTCGCTGCTCTGAGTCGTCATCTTCCTGAGTCGAATTGGTTTGGCCCGTTCATCATTTCTTCGGTACTGGGATTTGTGGAGGCTATGTTTCTGCCTACGCATCCCATCCTTCTGTTGTTTGTCCTGGTATTTCTCTGGGTATGGTTGGAATCCTCCATTCATCAGGCCATTCATTGATGATCATGTCAATATATCCCTCGGTGATGCAATAGTGCATCTGTAGCCATTGTTTATCTGGATCTTGCCTTGGTTGTATCCACATGGCTTGTCGCGTAGCCCAAAAATTGATGATGCCCTCGTATTGTACGACATCATCTGGTGTTATTCTCCATTCTTGACTAATGGATTCCTATATCTCCCATAGGTAAGCTTCGAATATGATTCCATTCCCCTTATTATGCTTGGATAGTGGCACAGATCTTAGGACGTGATGTCTTGCTCCTCCTAGCTATGGTGTTGTACAAAAGACAATGTATTCTAGTTCTCGCCATCCCATGAAAGCTATGAGAGTGATTAGCCATGAGTAATGAAATTATGTACCTACGTCCTACATGTCTTTGCAATCTACTTGGAACAAGTTTGATAGGTATGGCGCCCAACTCATGGAGGTGCCTTCTGCGCACTGAGATGAAACAGGAATGACTACTGTTGGTACTTCGTCTTTGTGGCATTTTCTTAGTAGTTTGCAGGCTAAGATATTTGCACCCAATTGCGTCGCGACATTGTTGATTCGTTTGATTATAATGCCTCTTGTTCCCTTTTCAGTGCCATATTTCTTGTTCATCTCTTCTGCCAATGTTTTTTCCTTGGATTTATCATCCAGAATCAGCGCGGGATCCATACCCCGGGTCGGTAGGCCTATTATATGCATGATAAGTTCCACAGTTATGGGGATGGGTTTGTCCAGCCATACATCCCCTCCATGCATAACTGCTAATAGTTGCTTGACGGATGCCATCGCATATTGGCCTCTACCAAAGTGTGGTATCCTCAACAACCCTAGAATTCTTGTTCTGTCTAGTCTAGTGGCCCACTCGTGTGGCTGAGTGAGGGTTTCTCCAAGTCAGTTCACAACTATTTTCTACATAAAGACTTGTGGTGAAAGCTATGGATATTTGGTTTCATCTGCTACATCATGGTCGGAATACTTGAGCTTCCCTACATGACCCAATAGCTACAGGTCCACTTGTACTCCCTCTGGTATGCGAGGTAGAAAAATCGTTGCAGCTGGTTTATTTTGAGGTGAGTTGAGTATATGAACTTGGTACTCCTTCTATGTTGGTTGGCTCAAAGTTCCAGCAACTCCTGGTTGTGCCCCTGTCGTCCACTCTGGCCATGCCCAGGTAGTTCCAGCATTCTCCTTGGCCAGGTGAACTAAGTCGGGTCCTTGTGTCTCGTCTGGTTGCTCCTCTGCTCCCATATGTTGTGCCATTTTGTTCACTTCCACGACTGCTTCAGTATGTTCAGGAGGTATTTCCTAGTGGGTTTCTTGTTATTTGTTCTGAGGCTCATGCACCGCTGCTAGTGTATCCCGTTCCATGGGCTCTGTTTGTGTTTGCGGAATCTCCTCTAGTATTGGTGTGGACTCTACTAGGATTTCCTCTGGCAACGAGATTTTGTCAATATCAATGATCTTCAGTTGTTGCTGCTCAGTTTCCTCCAATGGTCCCCAGGAACTAGTCTGAACCCTGGTTGATCTGGCTATCTGGTCTAGTTCTACGAGCTTCGGTGGTGCCATAATGGTGTCTGTTGAATGTTTACTGAGTTTGAATGGCCTCAGTGAGCTCTGCGGTTTCACTCTGTTCGTTCTAGTTGTTGTTTCTCTTTTTCTATTCTCCTTTCACGAATAGACTAACTGCTTCTGTGCTCGTGTGTTGTATGGGCTCATAATGAATCTTGTCGAGGACGCTTCCTCCATCATGTGATTAATGCACCATAACTGTGGGTTCAATGCATCCGTGATAGTTTCATACTTTCCATTACGCTTACTCTGTCGTCTCCAGTTGACATGTTTAATGTGACATCCCATCCACGCTTGACTTGCTTTAACTTTTCCTCATATTGTCCTGACAGCCTGCTTTTGTCGACTTTCCTTTTCTCGCTTGTTTCCTTTTTCGATACAGCTATTATCATTTCCCTTGTTGTTGTTGTTGTTGTTTTTTCTTTTTCTTTTTTACTGTGCGGTGAGTGGTTGACTGTCCTTGTACAGCTTCAACCGACTCCCATTGATCATTCCTCTGAGGTCTGCACCTACTATATCTCTTAACTCTATAGCTTCTTTGTCTGTGAAAGATTTTACCTCTTATGGTCCTAGCCAATGCATTCTTAGCTTTGTTGGATTCTCTAACGATTTACTATCGTAGAGTAATACTAGATCTCCTTCCTTGAACATCTTCCTCTTGATGTGGCAGTTGTGCCAAGCTTTGTCTCTTGCTTTCTGTACTTGTTGGTGGAATCCTGCCAAGATTCAGTCTTCCTCCATTGACAATAACTGATTCAGTCTTTCCTGTACTATGCCTCATTCTGTCATGTGTGTGATAGCTACTACATGTATACTAGGTATTAAAAATTCTAACGACACTACTGCTTCTTGACCATAGACTAGCTTGAATGGTGTGTGGCCTGTCAACTTTTTGCATGTGGTTCTATACGCCCATAAGACTGCTGATACCTTGAGGTCCCAATCGTCCCTGTTGACATTACATATCTTTGTCAAGGTGTTCTCTAGAATTTTGTTGAAGGCTTCTACTGTGCCATTTGCTTGTGGATGATATGGTGTGATTTTTTGGTGATGAACTTCAAACTCTTCGAGCATCGCTCGGATGGTGCTATTTATGAAGTGTGTTCCTTGGTCGCTCATCAAAGTTCTTGGGCACCCAAATCTAGTAATTACCTGCTAAAACAGAAAGTGTGCAACTATATCTACACTCCAATATTTTACTGATGTGGCTTCCACCCATCTTGTTAGGTATTTTGTTGTGGTGATAATATATCTCACCCCCGTTCTTTTGGCTGGTGGGTTAATGGGTCCCAAAAAGTCTATCGCCCATTTTTTGAATGTATGAAGTGTCACTTGCAGTCGTAGTGGCATCTAGTCCCTTCTATTGGGTTTTCCTACCCTTTAACAGACATCACATTGCTGAAAGTACTTTTTCGAGTCTCTATGGATCGTTGGCCACCATAATACTACACGTAGTACCTTCTGTGTGGTAGCTTTTCCTGCATAATTACCTCTTGTTATTCCCTCGTGGGATTCTTCTAAAATTTTTGGTTGTTCGTGGTCTAGTATGTATCTTCATAAGATGCAATCTGTGCCCATATTGTATAGATGTCCTGCGATCAATTGATAGTCGGTTGCATGGAATACTAGGTTTTTATTTTGCATAGTGGTATATTCCTGCGGTGTAGTAACTGTGCTCAAGTACTGGATTATCTCTGCAAAGTAATCGTCAACAATATATACTGAGAATAATTGTGCATCTGGAAAGTTGTCTTCTAAATTTGTTGGTTCCTCTCCATTTATGACCGTCGATAGGTGGCCAGGTCCTTCATTCAGTTTTCCTAGTTTAACTATTACCTCAAAGTCGAATTCTTGAAATTGCAATAACCATCGACAGATTATCCCCCCCAACACTGGCTTGTTGACCAGGTATTTCAGGGCTGAGTGATCTGTAAACATCTTAAAGTTTTTTCCCAATAGGTAATGTTTGTATTTCTGTAGTGCATAAACCATATCTAGGCCTTCTCTTTATGTCATGTTATAATTCTATTCCAAGTCTGATAATTTTGTGCTTGCAAACGTTATCGAGTGATCCAAGTCTCCTTCTCCTGGTTGCAGTAATATAGCTCCAAGTACTATCGATGATGCATCTACATGTACATGGATTGTCTTTTTCCAATCTGGAAATACCAATATTGGTGCGGTGACCATCTTTTCCTTCAGGGTATCCAGACAGTGTTGGCACTCGTCATTCCATTGATACTTTGTATCCTTCCTTAACAGTTTTTCCATTGGTATTGTAATCTATATGTAGCCTTTGATGAATTTCCTGTAATATCTCATATGTCCTAGCGTTTCTCTTAGTTGGAGGACTATTTTTCATGCTGGTAGGTTAACAATGACTGTAATTTTGGTCGGATCCACTAGAAAACCCTGTTTGCATACTATGTGTCCCAATAGTATCCCAAATGGTGTTCCAAATATGAATTTCTTGATATTCAGTGATATCTGGCACTGTCTGCATCATTCTAACATTAGTCGTAATACTTCCACATGTTTTTTTAGTAAGTTGTACACTGTCCAATCATCCAGGTATACTTTGAGGAATTGATGGATGAATTCCTTAAATGATCCAATGACCACTCTAGAAAATATCGTAGGTGCATTCTTCAGTCCGAATGACATGACTGTATATTGATAAGAACCCCATTCTATCGCGAACGTGGTCTTGTGTCTATCCTTGTGTGCTATCTTAATCTGATGATATCCTGAGAATCCATCAGTGAATGAGTAGGCTTCGTGGCCTCTTACGTTCTCGCGTACTTCATCCGTGAATGGAGTGGGGAATGGGTCGTGTAGACATGCATCGTTCAACTTCCTCAAGTTAACACATATCATGATACCTCTTCCCTGTTTCTTGTCCTATACTACCATAAGGCTTACACATTCTGATTCTTCGACTGGTTCGATGATCTCGGCCTCGAGCATCCTGTCGATATTGTCTTTAGCTTTCTGTTTATATATGGGGTTCAATCTATATGGTCATTGTTTAATGGGTCTCGCATTAGGTCTAAGTGGTATCTTCATTTCTCGTAATTCTCTGGCTATGCCTTTCATCTCTCTAAAGGTTGTGGGAAAAAGGTCATTGTATTCGCACAACAATTTTGTGATGCTTTCTAGTGTCTGTTCGTCCTAGTAATATCCAATGTTGACCATTTTGGGCTACTCGATGGTCCCTATGTTAACCTTCTTTATCTTGATTGGTGTAGAGATGACCTCTGACTCTAAGGGTGGTCCTTCCACATCTCTCTCTCCTTCGACTTCTTCGATCTGAATATCACGTGGATCATCTTCATCTGGTGCTTCCTAATATATGTGGTAGCATGACAGTAGATCCTTAACTGTTTGCTTATTCTACTATTGTACTTCTGTGATATCTTCCACTTATGTTTCTTCAATGAATATGACGTTTCTGATCCGTTTCAGGGCCACGTCTATGTTGGGGTTCTCATGCTCGAATGAAAAGTGACTGCAAAGTTCTGTTGGAGGGTCGCCCATGTCTTGATTCCTTTACGCATTTTCTATTCCGTATACCAATTCGTCGATATTCCCTTTAAAGTATGAATGAAGTGGTGATTCCATTCCTCCGATGGTGTCATCTTCCACAATGTTTTACATGCCTCCAAGTGTTCTGTTGGTGTGCCTAGTCCGTCGTATTTCTGTTGTTTTTTACCTGTCTATTCTGCGATGAACCTTATCCACAATAATCGCTTACATTGGTACCAATCTGTGATAGTCTCTTTGTGTGCACCCCACCATCTTGCAGGTGTATCCTTTAGTGCTAAATCCAGTGCTATCAATCTCTAGTTTTCTAATACTTCATCTTCATATTGTGTCAAGAAAGTTTCCAAATCATTTAGCCCATGAAAATTGGGTGGTTCTCTGATTTCTGTGCCAATCCACCTTATTGCATGGTCTATTCTGGCACACCTTCTCGTGGATAATTCTTGTAGTCTTTGCTGCCATTTTTCTAACCCGGTGTCTGATTCTGCTGTACATGAAGTAATGCTCTGCCAACTGAGTACCCCGTCAGCAGTTGGTTTTATATAGTTCGCATCGTGCACAGTTGTTTTGTACAAATGATCAATCTCTTATAAATCCAGAAAAGTGGGTTCTATGAACCTCTCGCCTTCTGATGGGTCGAGTGGGGATATGACCCTGTAGTCCCCCGACCCAAATGTCATTTTTCTGGTTTTTAAGTTAGTTATGGCCTGGTTGTCGAATGCCCAATCCAGACCAAGTAGTGTCAGGTATGGTGTTGTGTCGTCTACTATTTTGATGACTTCAAAGTCTTCCTTAGTGCACACACCATCTCAGTGTAGGTTCTCCTATGCATTGCCATGTATCTTTTGGTAGTACATTCACTTCGGATCCTAGATCTAGTATAATATATCATATTGAAATCCCCAATGTTAGCATTTAGTCTAAATTCCCTTCTTCTTCTTCTTCTTGTGTGTAGGTGGTTGACAGTTTTGAATTCTGGCTTTTGTTCTGTCTCACTGCTACATTTTTCTAGGACGTTTTGCAATATTTTGACAGATGAAGGATCACTTAACATTTTGATGCATGATTGCAAAAAGTTATTGATAGTACTTACTTGTTCCTTGGGTTGTATTATGATGGTATGGTCTAGTGATGGCGGCATTTCATATTCTAGAGCTTCCTTTCTCTGTTGTGCAGTCATCACAATGTTCTCCTTATGGAATTCTTGTGAGGCTTCTCTAAAGATCTCCTTATCCTTATGTGCGTCGAACTGCTTCTTGTGGTCAGTGTTCTTCTTTACCCATTGGTTCTTCACTGGTTCTTGTCAATCTGCGTCATTTCCTATTTTTTTTCCTCCTGGAGTGACTATGTTGATGTTTCATCCACCATCCCTTGCTTCAGATGAAATCGACTTAACATTCTGGTTATTTTGATTCCTTTCTTCCTGGATCTTTACAAGTAATTTCAGACATTCCTCCCTATCGTGTTTCGATGCGTGACAATACATACAAGTCCTGTGTGTAATGTCCTGGTTGCTGGCAATTGTGACATGTAACAGGTCCTCTAACGCATCTGAAAATGCCTCTATCTCATCCTTCTCCTCTATATCATGCACGATCACCTCGCGACATGTTATATTGTGGTCCTTGATTATACTGCACGGTATTGTACTAGGGTTTTGCTGGGTTGTACTGTGGCTGTGCATTATTGTACAGCTGTGACGCAGTATTATACTGCTATTGTGCGGTGTTGTATGGGTCTAGGGCTTGAGTGAACCGTGGTTCTAATTTTCCAATCATCATTTATTCTTGTACCCTGTATGAGTCCGATGTTCTTTCCCACATCATCTCCATAGTTCTGCAATCTTTGTCATCATGGCCAACTGCCTTGCAAAAGGTGCAATATGATTTCTTTGGAACTATTTGGTATTTCTACATCATCGTATAGTGGTAAGGGTTGTGACCCGGTTTCTTTCATAATTCGCACCATAATCCTCCCTATGGTATTGGGTTTGTCATCCCTATTTCCATATACTGTGCGAATGTTGGGCATTCATTCTTATGGTGTCCTTCCGTCCTGCAAGTAGTGTACTAAAAAAATTCTCGTTTGTCCTTGTTCTTATTCTGGTTCATCTGAAATGTTAAGCTCTTCAAATCCTCCTTCAGTTCTTCGATAGCCGGGTCCGTCTGCTGGTACTGATTCTCTTCCAATTGCAAGGCTACCTACAGAGCCTCTGCCTGCGTTTGAAACTTATGTTGTCGTAATGGATATTTTAAGTGTGGGAGTAGTGAGTTGAAAAATAACTACCGATGTTGCATATCAGTCATAAGGTATTTTAACTTCCCTTTTAATCCCTTGAATATTTGATCGATCTCCCGTACAGATTCTTCTAGTTTCTGTCTTATTTCAATCATCTCATTCATGTATTTATCTTGTGAGCTCAACTTTTGGAACTCATTTATCAATAGTTTCTTAGTTTTGTCCTGTGTCCTTGTCATTCTGGGAACACTATTTGTGTCTAGACTCATGTACCAGTCTAGTGCTTGGTCTCTTAGCGTGATCGCTAGCTACGCAAGTTTGGTGTCTTCATCAGTGATCTGATTTGCTTCCTAGATATTTGTGCAAATGAACAGATGCTTCTTAGGTTCTTCTGTTGCTTCTCCTCGAAACTCTGGTAATCTGATAATAGGATCGTGTCATTCCATTCCAAATACTGAGCTACTCCCTCCTCCGTGTGGTGTAGATACTTGACTAAGGTTGCTTGAACTGGATCCTCTAGTTGTTACTCCTTGTGTATATGTACTTCCTGCTATCGATCTTCCTCCGAACTTTAGTTGTCTAAACGATGGTGTTTTCTTTGGTGTATTGGTCACACATCGGTTTATGGGTTCCACACTAACATTAATCTGAAAGGGATGGTTTTATTCTCCTCCTGTTCTTGGGCCTCTTGTTTTCCTCTCATATGTGGCACGCAAGATTTCCTCAATCTGCTCCATAGCCCGAAGATCCTCTACCTCTTCCTCATCACTTGCCAAGCCCTCCCTCTCGGCTATGATTCTTTTCTTGGTATTCACCTTATCTTGGTAGGGTGCTCCACTATGCATCGTTCTTGATGATGCCAAGATCCACTTAAGTTGGTCGTCATCCATCAATATTGGGTCCAAGGATTCCTCCTCCTTCTTCTCTTTATCCTTCCCTCCTTCCATTCCTCCTCTCTCTGTCAGTGCTTCCCCCCTTCCCCCATGCATGCAGGGAAGTATAGTTGTCGTATTCCATTGTCATTACACCTTTGTTATATAGAAATATATTGATAGAAGTATATAGTAATCGAGTTTACCTTCCTCTGGGTCCTCGTAGGAACTCTTGATCGGCTGTGTTGTATGACTTTGTTGTGTCCACCGCAAATTCTGTGATAAATCCTGCCACCATACTATCAAGCCAAAAGTCAATTGCACAGGTGAATTTGTTGTTCACTTGCTTCAGCTACTGGATTTGTACTGTAGTCCAATCTAGTTGTCAAATCTGATTCTTCACATGGTTATCCTTTAACCTTAAGATCCACTCCTGTAGTAGATGCAAAAAATCACAGAAAAAGACTTCGTGTAAATCCGTAAATACATATTTATCCAAGTATTTACGCGGTGTGATCCTGGGGTTTCTATTGTATTTCTATGCAAACTCTAGCTCTTTAGTTTTCAAACATCCTTCGATTTCTTCTCTCATGGGGTTCCAAGGTCTCAACATCCCCTTCTAACAACTCATTGCTCTTTTGTTTCGCTCCTTCGGTTCTTTTTCATTCTATCTCATCTACTCATTCCTCTCTTGTTCCCCTTAACATGGAAATTTAACCATTTGTTGGTTTACTATTTCCCTTATCAGGTTGTCTTAGTTATTTAACTAGGTTTCATGTCATCCAAGGTTCCAACAAAACCTCCAAAACTATCGGCCCTCCTGGTAAACCAGAAGGCAACACAACACCCACAAGGTACTGCGCAGTCTCACTCGAGATAGATTTAAATCAGTGATTGTAAGACTCGTGTGTTTACAGCCTAGGACATAGTATGGGATAGGGGTTTCTTGATTAAATACAGGTACTACAAGATATAAGTTAAATTACTTATCCCTTGAAGTCGCATACATATATTTCATAGTTTAATTCCAACAGAATATAAACAGATTCATAACAATGTGCTAACTCATTCATCAATCTTAACCATTAATCGATGAAAGAAAGAAGAGACATGCATACATTCAACATATTACATGAGTATTATCATGGTTCACCCCCTCCTAGGCTACGTCCACAAATATTTGTCTCTTGGCTCTTTTATTATGGCAGTATGCATTTATGGCGCCATGTGCTATCGATTCTCCATAAACTGGGTAAGATCTATGTGAGGTGAACTAGATCACACCAGGCTCTATAGCCTGCGGTCTAATCCTCAGATATACCTTCCCTCGTATCTTATTTGTTCAACAACTTACAAAATCGGTTCATACATCTCAAAACATTACATATCGCCTACGGTCCTGCGTGGTTACAGTCTCCAAGAACATTACATGTCACTGCTTGAGTTCTTGGAGACTGTAACCACGTAGGAGTGTAGGCGATATGTAATGTTTTGAGTTGTATGAACCTATTTTGTAAGCTGTTGAGAAAAGAAGATACGAGGGAAGGTAGATCTGAGGATTAGACTGTAGGTTGTAGAGCCTGGTGCGATCTAGTTCGCCTCACATAGATCTTACCCAGTTTGTGGAGAATTGTAAGTGCGTGGTGCTAGAAATGCATACTGCCATAATAAAAGAGAGAAGAGACAAATATTTTTGTACGTATCCCAGGAGGGGTTGAACCATGATAATAATAGTGTAATATGTTGAATGTATGCATGTCTCTTCTTTCTTTCAACAATTAATGGTTAATATTGATGAAGGAGTTAGCACATTGTTATGAATTTGTTTATACTCTGATGGAATTAAACTATGAAATATATGTATACGACTTCAAGGGATAAGTAGTTTACCTTACAGCTCACAACACCTGGCTTTAATCAAGAAACCCCTATCCCCTACTCTGTCCTAGGCTGTAAACACCTGAGTCTTACAGTCACCCATTTAAAGCTATCTTGGGTGAGACTGCATAGTACCTTCTGGGTGCTGTGTTGCCTTCTGATTTACCAGGAGGGACGATAGTTTTAGAGGCTTTGTTGGAACCCCAAATGACATGAAACCTGGGTCAATAACTGAGACAACCCAATAAGGGAAATAGTAAACAAACAAATGGTTTTGTTGCCGTGTTAAGAGGAACAAGAGAGGACTGAGTAGACGAGATAGAATGAAAAAGAACCGAAGGAGCGGAACAGAAGAGAAATGAGCCATTATAAGGGAATTTTGAGACCTTGGAACCCCATGAGAGAAGAAATCGAGGGCTGGTTGAGATATAAAGAGATAGAGTTTGCACAGAAAGACAACAGAAACCCAAGGATCACATCACGTAAATACCTGGATAAATACGTATTTACAGATTTACACGAAGACTTTTTCTGTGATTTTCCGCATCTACTACAGGAGTGGATATTAAGGTTAAATGATAACCACATGACAAACCGGATTCAACAGATAGATTGGACTCTAGTATAGATCCATCAACTGCAGTAGGTGAACAACAAATTCACCCATGCAATGGACTTTTGGCTTGACAGTATTGTGGCAGGATTTATCACATAATTTGCAGTAGACACAACAAAGTAATACAACGCATCCGATTAAGATTTCATACAAGGACCCAGAGGAAGGTACATTCGATCACTGTATACTTCTATCAATATATTTCTATATAACACAGGTGTACTGACAATGGAATAAGACAACTAGACTTCCCTGCATGCATGGGGGAAGGGGGGAAGAACTGACAGAGAGAGGAGGAATGGAAGAAGGGCAAGATAAAGAGAAGAAGGAGGAGGAACCCTTGGACCCGATCTTGATGTATGACAACCAGATTAAGTGGATATTGGTTTCATCAAGAATGACGTGCAACAGAGCACCCTACCAAGATAAGGTGAATACTAAGAAAAGAGTCGTAGCCGAGAGGGAGGTCTTGGAAAGAGATGAGGAAGAGGTAGAGGATCTTCGGGCTGTGGAGAAGATTGAGAAAATATTGCATGCCACGTATGAGAGGAAAACAAGAGGCCCAAGAATAGGAGGAGAGGACAACCATCTCTTTCAGATTAATGTCAGTGTGGAACCCATAAACCCATGTGCGACGAATACACCAAAGAAAACACCATCGTTTAGACAACCAAAGTTCGAAGGCAGTTCGACAGCAAGAAGTACATATACATAAGGAGAAACAACTAGAAGAGCCAGTTAAGGCAACCTTAGTAAAGTATCTACACCACACGGAGGAGGGAGTAGCTCAGTATTTGGAATGGAAGGACACGATCCTACTATCAGATTACCAAAGTTTTGAGGAGAAGAAACATAAGACCTTGAGAAGCATTTGTTTATTTGTGCAAAGATCTGGGAAGAAAAGAATATCATTGATGAAGATACGAAACTCATACAACTAGCAATCACGCTAAGATACCAAGCACTAGACTGGTACATGAATCTAAACACAAACATTGTTCCCAGAACGACAAGGACACTGGAAAAAATTAAGAAACTATTGATAAATGAGTTCCACAAGCCGAGCTCAGAGGATCAATACATCAATGAGATGATAGAAATAAGACAGAAACTAGAAGAATCGGTATGGGAGATCGATCAAAGATTCAAGCAATTAAAAGGGAAGTTAAAATACCTTATGACCGATATACAACATTGTTACCTATTTGTCAACTCACTACTCCCACACTTAAAATATCCATTACGACAACAAAAGTTTCAGACACAGGCAAAGGCTCTGTAGGAAGCCTGCAATTGGAAGAGAATCAACACCAGCAGACGAACCCATCTATCAATGAACTAAAGGAGGATTTGAAGAATTTAACATTTCAGCTGAACCAAAATAAGAACAAGGACAAACAAGAAGTTGTTTGGTGCACTACGTGTAGGAAGGAAGGACACCATAAGAATGAATGCCCAACATTCGCACAATATATGGAAATGGGGATGCCAAACCCACTAACACGGGGAGGATTATGGTGCGAAATATGCAAGAAACTGGGTCACAACCCTTACAACTGGATGATGATGCAAAAATACCAAACAATTCCAAAGAACTCATATTGCACCTTTTGCAAGTCAGTTGGCCATGAAGACAAAGATTGCAGAACTATGGAGCTGATGTAGGAAAGAACATCAAATTCATACAAGGTAGAAGAAGAAATGATGATTGGGCAAGCAACACCATAGTTCACTGAATCCCCAACCCCATACAACACTGCACAGCATCAATATAATATTGTGCCACAGTCGCACAATAACGCGTAGCCACAGTACAACCCAACACAACCCTAGTACAATACCGTGAAGTATAATCAGGGATCATAGTATAGCATGCCACAAGGTGATCGCACAGGATATAGAGGAGCAGGAGGAGCCAGAGGAGGTTTCAGATGTGGTAGAGGACCTGTTACATGTCACAATTTCCATCAACCATGACATTACGCATGGGAGTCTTTACTTCCACCAATGAATTGTATGTATTGTCGTGCATCGGACCACGATACGGAGGAATGTCTGACATTACTTGTAAATATCCAAGAAAAAAGGAATCAAAATAACCAGAATGTTCAGTGGATTTCAGCCGAAGCAAGTGATGACGGACGAAACATCAACATAGTCACTTGAGGAGGAACGAAAACAGGAAATGACGTAGCTCAATAGGAACCAACAAAGAACCAATGAGTAAAGAAGAACACTGACCCCAAGAAGTAGTTCGACATGCACAAGGAGAAGGAGATCTTTATAGAAGCCTGACAACAATTCTAGAAGGAGAACATTGCGTTGACTGCACAACAGAGCAAGGAAGCTCTGGAATATGAAATGTCTCCATCACTAGACCATACCAACATAATACAACCAAAGAAACAAGTAAGTACTATCAAAGACTTTTTGCAATCATGCATCAAAATGTTAAGTGATCCTTCATCTATCAAAATATTGCAAAACATCCTAGAAAAATGTAGTAGGGAGACGAAACAGAAGCTCAAATTGAAAAATGTCAACCACCTACACAGAAGAAGAAGAACAAGTAGGGAATTTAGACTAAATGATAACATTGGGGATTTGAATATGGGAGACATTATACTAGATCTAGGATCCGAAGTGAATGTACTACCAAAATCTACATGGAAATGCATGGGAGAACCTACAATGGGATACTCAACTGTTCAATTAAAGCTAGAAAATCAACATAGATTCTTACTAATAGGTAGACTGAAAGGAGTGATGGTATATCTGGATGATGTGTGCACTAAGGCAGACTTTAAAGTCATCTAAATAGTAGATGACACAACACCTTACCTGACGCTACTTGGTCTGGATTAGGAATTCGACAACCAAGCCATAATGAACTTAAAAACCAGAAAAATGACATTTGAGTCAGGGGACTGCAGGGTCATAGACCCACTTGACCCATCAGAAGGAAAGAGGTTTGTAGAACCCACTTGTCTGGATTTAGAAGAGATCGACTAGTTGTACAGAACAACTGTGCGCAATGTGGACTATATAAACCAAACTGCAGATGGGGTACTCAGTTGGCGGAGAATTACTTCATGTACAACAGACTCAGACACCGGGTTAGAAAAATGGAAGAAAAGACTACACGAATTATCCACGAGAAGGTGTGCCAAAATAGACTGCACAGTAAGGTGGATTGGCATAGAAATCAGAGAACCACCCAGTTTTCAGGGGCTAAATGATTTGGAAACTTTCTTGAAACAATATGAAGACGAAGTATTAGAAAACTAGATATTGCTAGCACTGGATTTAACACTAAAGGATACACCCGCAAGAGGGTGGGGTGCACACAAAGAGACTATCACATATTGGTACCAATGTAAGCGATTATTGGGAATAAGGTTTGGCGCATAATAGATAGGTAACAAACAATAGAAATATGACATACTAGGCACACTAGCAGAACACTTGGAGGCATGTAAAATGCTGTGGAAAATGACGCCACCGGAGGAATGGTATCACCACTTCATTCATACTTTAGAGGGAATACCAGCGAATTGGTATACGGACCAGGAAATGTGTAAAGGAACCAAGACATGGGCAACAATCCAACATAAATTTACAGTCACTTTATCATTCGGGCATGAGAACCCCAACATAGACGCATCCCTGAAACGAATCAGAAAATTCATATTCATTGAAGAACCAGAAGTGGAAGGTATCACAGAGGTACAACAACAGATGAAGATGATCCACATGATATTCATATCGAAGAAGTCGAAGGCAAGAGAGATGTGGAAGGACCACCCTTAGAGTCAGAGGTCATCTCTGCGCCAATCAAGATAAAGAAGGTTAACATAGGGACCACCGAGCAACCCAAAATGGTCAGCATTGGATATTACTGGGATGAACAGACACTAGAAAGCATCACATAATTGTTGCATGAAGACAATGACTTTTTTCCCACAACCTTTACAGAGATGAAAGGCATAGCCAGAGAATTAGGAGAAATGAAGATACCACTCAAACCTGATGCGAGACCCATTAAACAACGACCATATATATTGAACCGCACATATAAACATAAAGTTAAAGATGAGATCGATAGGATGCTCGAGGCTAGCATCATCGAACTAGTTGAAGAATCATAATGGATAAGCCCAATGGTAGTACAGGACAAGAAACAGGGAAGAGGGATCAGGATATGCATCGACTTGAGGAAGTTGAGCAATGCATGCCTACACGACCCATTCCCCACAATGTTCACATAGGAAGTACTCGAGAACGTAGGAGACAATGAAGCCTACTCATTCACCGATGGATTCTCAGGATATCATCAGATTAAGATAGCACAGGATGATAGACACAAGACCATGTTCACGACAGAATGAGGATCTTATCAATATACAGTCATGCCTTTCAGACTAAAGAATGCACCTATGATATTTTCTAGAGTGGTCATCACAGCATTTAAGGAATTCATCCATTAATTCCTCAAAGTATACTTGGATGATTGGACAGTGTACAACTTACTAAAAAACCATGTGGAAGTTTTATGACTGATGTTAGAATGATGCAGATAGTGCCAGATATCACTGAATATCAAGAAATGCATATTTGGAACACCATTTGGGATACTATTGGGACACATAGTATGCAAACATGGTTTTCTAGTGGATCTGACGAAAATCACAGTCATTGTTAACCTACCAGCACCAAAAATAGTCTGCCAACTAAGAGCAATGCTAGGACATACGAGATATTACAGGAAATTCATCAAAGGCTACACACAGATTACAGTGCCAATGGAAAAACTGTTAAGGAAGGACACAAAGTATCAATGGAACGATGAGTGCCAACACGGTATAGATACCCTGAAGGAAGTCACCGCACCAATATTGGTATTTCTAGATTGGAAAAAGGCATTCCATGTACATGTAGATGCATCAGCGATATCACTTCGAGCTATCTTAGTGGGAACGAGAGCAAGAGACTTGGATCACCTGATAGCATTCGCAAGCAAAAAATTATCAGACTCATAACAAAATTATAACACGACAGAAAGAGAAGGCCTAGCTATGGTTTATGCACTACAAAAATACAAACATTACCTATTGGGAAAACACTTTAAGATGTTTACAAGTCACTCAGCCCTAAAATACCTAGTCAACAAGCCAGTGTTGGGGGGGAGAATCTGTCGATGGTTACTACTATTTCAAGAATTTGACTTTGAGGTAATAGTTAAACCAGGAAAACTGAATGCAGGACCTAACCACCTATCGAGGGTCACAAATGGAGAGGAACCAACGAATTTAGAAGATAACTTTTTTAGATGCACAACTATTCTCAGTACAGATTGTTGATGATTACTTCACAGAGATCATCCAATACTTGAGCACAGGTACTGCGCCATATGAATATACCACTACGCAAAAGAAGAACATGGTATTCCGTGCAGCCGGCTATCAATTGATCACAGGACATCTATACAATATGCACGTAGATAGCATCTTATGAAGATACGCACTAGACCATGAATGAGCAATAATTTTAGCAGAAGCCCACGAGGGAATAGCAGGAGGGAATTATGTAGGAAAATGTACTACGCAGAAGGTACTACACACAATATTATGGTGGCCAACGATCCATAGAGACTCGAAATATTACTGTCAACAATGTGATGTCTGTCAAAGGGTAGGCAAACCCAACAAAAGGGACGAGATGCCACTACGACTGCAAGTGACACTTAAGGCATTCGATAAATGGGTGATAGACTTTGTGGGACCCATTAACCCACCAGCCAAAAGAACGAGGGCAATATATATATTATCACCGTGATGAAATACCTAACAAGATGGGTGGAAGTGGCACCAGTAAAAAATTGCAGTGCATAGACAGTTGCACACTTTCTGTTTGAGCAGATAATTACTAGATTTGGGTGCCCAAGAACTTTGATGAGAAACCAAGGAACACACTTCATAAACAACACCATTCGATCGATGCTCAAAGATTTTGAAGTTCATCACCAAAAAATAACACTGTATCATCCACAAGAAAATGGCATGGTAGAAGCCTCAACAAAATTCTATAGAACGCCTTGAAAAAGATATGTAACATCAACAGGGATGATTGGGTCCTCAAAGTACCAACAATGTTATGGGCATATAGAACTACATGCAAAAGGTTGACATGCCACACACCATTCAAACTAGTCTATGGTCAAGAAGCAGTAGTGCCGTTAGAATTTTTAATACCCAGTCTACATGTAGCAGCTATCACACACATGACATAATGAGGCACAGCCTAGGAAAGACTGAATCAATTACTCTTGATGGAGGAAGAATGAATATTGGTAGGATTCCACTGACAAGTACCGAAAGCAAGAGACAAATCTTGGCACGACCTCCACATCAAGAGGAAGACGTTCAAGGAAGGATATATAGTATTACTCTACGACAGTAAATCCTTACAACATATAGGAAAGATGAGGATACATTGGCTAGGACCATACGAGGTAAAATCTATCATGGACAGAGGAGATGTACAGTTAATATATCTAGTAGGATTAGACCTCAAAGTAATGATCAATGGGAGTCGGCTGAAGTTGTACAAGGACAGTCGACCANAAAAAGGGAAACGATAACAGCCGTATCGAAAAAAGGAAGCAAACGAGAAAAGGAAAGTCGACAAAAGAAGTCTGACATGATAGCATGAGGCAGATTTAAATAAAGGAAAGGATGGATGGGATGTCACACTAAACGTGCCAACTGGAGACGACAGAGTATGCGTAACGACAAGTATGAAACCTCTACAGATGCATTGAACCCACAATTATGGTGCATTAATCGCATGATGGAGGAAGCGTCCTTGAAAAGATTCATGACGAGCCCATACAACACATGAGCACAGAAGCAATTATTCTATTCGTGAAAGGAGAACAGAACAAGAGAAACAACAACTAGAACGAACAAAGTGAAACCACAGAGCTCACCGAAGCTATTTGAACTCACCAAACATTCAACAAACACCATTATGGAACCACCGAAGCTCATAGAGCCAGGCCAGACAGCCAGATCAACCAGGGTTTAGACTAGGTCACAGGGACCACTGGAAGAAACCGAGCAGCAACCACCAGAGATTGTCAATATTGACGAAATCTCGTCACTCGAGGAAATCCCAGTAGATTCCACACCAATACTAGAGGAGATTCCTCAACCATAAACAGAGGCCATGGAATAGGATACACTAGCAGTGGTGCACAAGCCTCAGAACAAAGAAGAATAGAACCACCAGGAAATACCACCAGAACAGACTGAAGCAGTCATGGAAGTGAACGGAACATCACAACATCTGGGAGTAGAGGAGAAACTAGATGAGATGAAAGCACCTGACTTAGGTTGCCCGACTGAGGAGACCATTGGAACTACCTGGGAATGGCCAGAGTGGACGAGTTGTTGGAACTTCGATCTAGCTAACATAGCAAGAGGACCGAGTTCAGATACCGAGCTCACCTCAAAATAAACTGGCTACAGAGATTGTGCTACCTCACATACCAGATGGAGTACAAGTGGACCTGTAGCTATTGGGTCACTTCAGGAAGCTCAAGTATTCCAACCATGGCGTATAAAATGAAGCCAAATATCCATAGCTTGCACCACAGGTATTTATGCATAAAATAGTTGTGAACCAACTCGGAGAAACCATCACTCAGCCACACGAGTGGGCCACTGGACTGGACATAACAAGAATTCTAGGGTTGTTGAAGGTACCACACATTGGCAGAGGCCAATATATGATGGCATGCATCAAGAAAATGTTACCAGTTATGCATGGACAAGATGTATGGGTGGACAAACTCGTCCCCATAACTGTCGAACTTATCGCGCAGATAACAGGCCTACCCACCTGGGGTATGGATCCTGCGTTGATTCTGGATGATAAATCCAAGGAGAAAACATTGGAAGAAGAGATGAAGAAGAAATATGGCACCGACAAAGGAACAAGAGGCATTATAATCAAACAGATCAACAATTTCATTACGCAATTGGGCACAAATATCTTATCCTGCAAACTTCTAAGAAAATGCCGCAAATACGAAGTACCGACAAGAGTCATTATTGTTGTAGGTCATTGCGCAGAAGGCACCTCCATGAGCTGGGCACCATACCTATCAAACTTGTTCCAAGTAGATTGCAAAGATGTGCAGGAAGCAGGTACGAAATTTCATTACTCATGGCTTATCACTCTCATAGATTTCATGGGATGGCGAGAACCAGGATACGCCATCTTTTGTACCACACCACAGCCAGGAGGAGCACGATATTGTGTCCTGAGATCTGCGCCACTAGCCAAGCATAAGAAAGGGAATGGAATCGTATTCAAAGCTTACCTACGGGAGATACAGGAAGCCATCAGCTGAGCATGGAGAATAACACTAGAGGCTGTCGCACGATACGGGGGCATTGCCAATTTCTGGGCTAGGCGACAGGCCATGTGGATACAACCAAGGTGGGATCGGGATAAATAGTGGCTATAGATGTGCTACTACATCACCGAGGAAGATATCGACATGATCATCAACGAATGGCCTGATGAATGGAGGATTCCAGCCATACCTAGAGAAGTACCGCGACAAACAATAGAAGGAGGGGCTGCGTAGGTGGAAACACAACCTCCACAAATCCTAGTACCCAAGAAATGAATAACGGGCCAAACCAAGTCGACTCAGGCAAATGACAGCTCAGAGTAGACAGGGACATAGAAGGGGAGGACATAAACCCCTCAACCGATTATTGGACAACATAAACCGATTGAGGGAGCATACGAAACTGCATCAAACCCCATCACAGAGGAACTAGGGGGGAACTAAGAGACTAGCGGTATAGGAAGCAGGTGCGCGCAAGAAAACGAAGGCACAATGAGAAAAACCAGAATATACAATCATGGAGGATGATAGAGAGATGATTGTTATAATGGTACAAGACTACCTCCTAGAGGATTTTGATCATGCCACGCACCATAGGGATAAACTGCAGAAGGAACTGACAGAAATAAGACAACTCCTTAAGAAATTCGGGGAAGCCCACATCACGAGTAGCTATAGAGGCATAGATCCATCAATCACATAGCCCATAGAAAGGGTGGAGGTAGAAGAACATGACCTAGTTCTTTTGATACCACACACACATTCCACGGTCTACATAAATCCCAGCATACTTCGAATGGATGAAATTTTGGGACAAACACCACTGAAGGATTTAGATCATATCCAATTGGTATTGAAACAGATGCCATCAACAACATTATACTAACTACAGGTTAGCGTTGACCACGCGATGCAATCGCGAGAACATAAAAACTTAGTCGATCTACAACAAGCAACAAAGAAGTGGGAAGCGCTGGAAATAGTTTGTGCACAGGCCAAATACGAAAATCAGAAGGAGAAGGAACATAGAAATGAGCTGGAATGCAGAGTGAAATAAATTTTTGGGAAACTTCCAACCACTGTGTAAGGAAATGAACTCCCAGCCGCAAAAAAGATCAACCAGATTGTGCAGGAAATTGATCAGTATCAGAAGGAGATTGAGACTCTCCGCAGATAGATTAGATCAGTAAATCCACTAGCAGTGAAGGAGAAAAGGAAGAAGGAAGTAACAATGCAACTGCAGGAGCTATAAAAATAGGTCAGCACGATAGCTAACTTGCTAGATAAATCAACACAACTTTGGACGAGGCTGGAAGAGGATCCCTAGGTCCAACACTGGGAAAAGGAGGAGGAGAGGATCAATGCAACAATCCAAGAACTCAAGAAATGAAAAAATACCATACCAATTCCAGAACAGGTCAAGGGAATGCAAGAGTTGAAGAAGATACAGGAAAAACTTTTCACTGCGCAAACACAGAAACATGAGTGTCAGGCTCAAATAGAACCATTGCAGGAACGGGTAGCAGAAGTACTTGTGCAGGAAGAAGAAGCCAAAAAACAGACAACACAGACTCAACTAGAATGTGCAATACTGATGAACGAGGAAGTGGCAGCTCAAATAGTCAACACCATCAAGGAGAAAACCATGCAGGCACTGACAAATGCAACATAGTTGCAGGAAAAATTCCAGATGATCACCAAAGAGATCGAGGAAGCACAGAGAAATTAGGTGACTCGGGACGAGTCACATGTCTGTGTTGGGGGCCTGTTGGCACAAGGCCAAAGGGGAAATAAGAATGATCGTGGGAAAGAAAACGTGCAGAAAACTGAAGTAACAACTGGCAAAAGAATAACATGTGACATGGGAGAAAAACACGTGCATGGGAGAAAGACCTAACATAAGAAGAGTTAGGGTTTTTGTGATATTATGTAAAAGGTTGAAGAGCATGGAATGTATAAATATAGATAAAAAAGTATCATAGAGGTGGGGGTTGTTGTTATTGTTATTGTTGTTGTTAAGTTTTGGAGACTGTAACCACATAGGAGCATAGGAGATATGTAATGTTTTGAGTTGTATGAACCAATTTTGTAAGATTTTTAGCGAAGAATATACGAGGGAATATATGATGATTAGACTGCAGGTTGTAGAGCCTGGTGCGATCTAGTTCGCTTCACATAGATCTTACCCAATGTGTGGAGAATTGTAAGCGCGTGGTGCCAGAAATGCAGACTGCCATAATAAAAGAGACAAGAGACAAATCTTTGTGGATGTATCCCAGGAGGGGGTGAACCATGGTAATACTTGTGTAATATGTTGAATGTGTGCATGTCTCTTCTTTCTTTCAACAATTAATGGTTAATCTTGATGAATGAGTTAGCACATTGTTATGAATCTATTTATACTCTGTTGGAATTAAACTATGAAATATACGTATGTGACTTCAAGGGATAAGTATTTTAAGTACATAGTCCCTCGCCAACACTCCCAAGAGAATGACATCATGGAGAATCGCTTCGATGACCCACCCCAGTAAGAAAGCAACCCAGAAATCTCTGAGCGGAGGAGGAGATAAGAACCCTCCTCGCATAAAAATTGATAGGTCTCACAAACTTCCAGTGATGAAGAAGAGAAAAATAAATGCAGGCCAGGCGGAGGAACCCCAAATTGAAAGTGAACAGCTGCAACTTGAAATTGAAACTGAGAACATGCACAAAATTAGGTCGTTCGTGGTGGAAATATTTGAGACCCAAATTTTTGAAGAAGATTAATCCTTCGTATCCCAGAGCGCGGTTTTTACATCCAATCTAAAAGTATGGTCATTGAAAAGAGAGATGTAACAAACAGGGAAGGAAAATCTCGCACAGAGATTAACTTTAGGACAATGAGGTCGTCCCAAATCTCCTCATTTCACCAAGTAACTGACGAAATTCTTCGTGATTGCATTGGAGGAATTGAGACGAAAAATGCCAATCTGAAAGACTGCCTCAATGAATTTGAGCAGTCTTTCATTGCAACTCCAGAATTTTCCAGTCCTTTGGAAAAAACCATGCCTGCTACCACTGCAGCTAAGATGAAAGTATCATCTACCCTCCTTGCATGCTCTAGAGCCGTTATAGAGAATAACATCAACAAAAGAATGCAGCTAGTTACTGAAGCCCGGGAAACATCGCAAAATTTAGTTTCCTTCGAAAAGAAGGCAAATGGTTTCCTGGAACATTTGGAGGTGAATTTAAAAAAGGACAAGCATTTCGGTGAACAGGTGCTAAACCATTTTTCTAACTATGCCTTCAACACATCAGAACTGAAAAGAAGACAAGAGAAGATCCCCTCGCCAAAGTGGGACAAAAAAGTAAAAGCATGATGGAAAAAAAAAATTAACTAACTGGAGGTCATTGTCAAATCATGTATACAACTCATATCAGAAAAGAAAAATTTATTCACAAGCTTGATCCAATTGGACTTAGCCGTAAGTACCAATGAGGTTCAAGACCCAAACTTAATTCTCAAATACTTGTTAATCACCAAAGAAGACTTCTAGGAAAAAGTTGATATTTTAAAGGGGTTGTCTTTCAAAAAATTTTACAGCATCGTTGAACATCATCTAAATGACCATGAGTGTTGGGTACTGGAGTATGTGACACACAATGAAGAAATGAACAAAGTCTGCATAGTATTTCAATGGATCTAAGGAAATTAGAAAATGACCTTTACGACATAGAAATCCGGGATGAAATCAACATGGCCCCCATGAAAAGCTACATCGAATAATGGTTCTAACAGAGAATGGACAGCCTCATCCAGGAAGGGCAACAACCACTGGATAGGACTCCACTGACCATCGAAAACAACAACAAAAATGCATTGGGTTCATAGTAAGTCTATACTGACATCTTGTTTTCTGTATCAATCCAGTTTAAGTCTATACTATCATCTTGTTTTCTTTATCAATCCACTTATGACTTATATAAATAGAAAACTGTAACCAAAGACTCATAACTTCCAATTTCTTATTTTCAGGTCTTCCTCTCTATCGTCGTGCACTTCTCCTTTCGACATTCCTAATTCCTGTACTTTTTTCTTTTTATGGTCTGCAAGAGCCTCAATACCAGTCTATATGACAAACACATTTAAATTTCTAGAAATATGTAACAGACATTATTAATTTTTGATAAATTCCAAAGAAAACTGATTCAGGAATGCATTTATTGTATACTAAATTTTGGTTGTCCATGAACCTTTCTCATTTCTTCCAAAGAAAACTAATTTGGGTATGCTACATTTCTTGTGTCCTAATGTATGCTAATTTTTTGGTCTTGCATGACGTTGTTACTATTGTATTGTATGCTAACGTTTTGGGTCTCTAGGAACCTATACTTTGATAAATTTCGATTTATATTCTGTCTAGAAGCCTTTTCTTTCAAACAAACTAATTCAGAAATGTTATTTTTTTTGGTATTTTTCTCCACGAACCTATGTAACAGACGTTATTATATGTAACTGACATTATTTTAAATTTCTATAGTCCGCAAGTCTACTTCTCAATTTTTATATCGCAGAACTCTTGGTCCTATTTGTAGGCCAAGAAACAAGAGAGGCCCAATTTTGAGCCCGCCAACCCCATAAATTTTTGATAAATTCCAAAGAAGACTGATTCGAGAATGCATTTATTGTATACTAAATTTTGGTTGTCCAGGAACTTTTCTCATTTCTTCCAAAGAAAACTAATTCAGGTCTACTACATTTCTTGTGTCCTAATGTATGTTAATTTTTTTGTGTTGCACGACGTTGTCACTATTATATTGTATGATAAATTTTTGGGTGTCCAGGAACCTATACTTTGATAAATTTCAATTTTTCTTCTGTCTAGAAGCCTTTGCTTTCAAACAAAGTAATTCATAAATGCTAATTTTTGTCATTTTCTCCACGAACCTATGTAACAGACGTTATTATATGTAACATAGATTATTTATTTTTGATAAATTTCTATATTCCACAAGTATGCTTCTCGATTTGTATATCGCGGAAATCTCGGTCCTATTTGTAGGCCATAGAACAAGAGAGACCCAATTTTGAGCTCGCCAGCCTGAGAACCCACGATCCAAAAAGTGGCTAAGTATGGAGGTCTGCTACATATTTTGTGTCCTATTCTATGCTTAATTTTTTGTTTATCGGCTTGTCAATTTGTATATTGCGGAACTCTCAATGATATTTGTAGGCCACGGAACAACAAAGGCCCAATTTTGAGCCCACTAGCCCGAGAACCTGCGATCCAAACACTGGCTAAGTATGGAGGTTTGCTACATTTTTTTGTGTCCTATTCTATGTTAATTTTTTTATCTTGCACGACGTTGTTACTATTCTAAATCCTATACTTTGGGTGTCAAGGATCTTATACTTTGATAAATTTCGATTTTTTTTCTGTCCAGAACCCTTTGTTTTAAAGAAAACTAGTTCGAGAATGCTAATTTTTTTGTGTTTTTTCTTCACGAACCTATGTAATAGACGTTATTACTACTCTATTGTAGGGTTTTAAATGTTGATGTACTTTCCAAAGATATGTACGAAGCATTTTTTTTTTTTTTATAAGTTTCTATAGTCCACAAGTTCGCTTCTTAATTTGTATATCGCGGAACTCTCCGAGCTATCTGTAGGCCACAGAACAACAGAGGCTCATTTTTTAGCCCGCCACGCTGAGAACCTGCGATCCAAAAACTCGCTAAGTATGGAATGAGGACTCTATGCATGCTCTATAAAATCTCATCCCCATACTTTATAAAAGTACATATTTCGTATGTATAAAACTAAATATCTACCTTATAAAATTTGATAAATTTCAATTTCTTTTGTGTCCAGGATCCCTTGTTTAGAAGATAACTAATTCAGGAATGCTAATTTCTTTGTGTTTTTTTCCACGAACCTATGTAACGGAGGTTGATATTATTATTTTGTGTTTCTCTCCACAAGCGTATGTAAAACATGTGTAAAGAAAACCAATTCAACAATGTTAATTTTTTTTGTTTCCAACAAAAGCCTTTGTTTTAAAGCAAACCAATTTGGGAATGCTATTTTTTTTGCGTTTTTTTCCACGAACCTACGTATACGTTATTACTATTCTATCGTATGCTTTTAAATGTTCATGTAATTTTCCGAGATATGTAACAAACACTATTATTTTCTGGTAAATTTCTATGGTCTACAACTCCGCTTGTGTATTTGTATATCATGGAACTCTGGGTGCTATTTGTAGGTCACGGAACATTAGACGCCCAATTTTTTTTGTCTAAGAACCTTTTAAATGTTGATATTTTTGGATATATTTTAGGATGAACTAATTTGGGAATACTATGTTCTGCATGCAAACCAAATTTATTTCTACTTGCTAGCCACATGTATGTACTCGCTCGCATTTACTCCCATCCCAAACTGGCAGGGACTACGTTGTTATGTAACACTTTTTATTATTATCAAAACAAGAATATAAATTACAAGTATTTCAAACATATTATGGGCTTCATTTGAGTGTCATATATCTAGAACTTGTATGTTGATTTTAACACTTGTTTATTTAAAACAAAATTTAAGGGTTGCTTCACCACATTCATGGATGAAATTCCTAGAATTCTAGTTGACTTAGATTAATATGCCGTATCCCACATCTAATAACGTAGAACTAAACAAATTCCTAACTACACTAACAAACATCCAATTGATATAATCTCTTGAACTCTTCCTATCTATTTATCAAGAAATTCAAAGTAAATAAGTGGATCTTTAAAACATCTCACCTAAACAAAACAAAACATTTAAACAAAACAAAACAAAGCAAGCGGATTTTAAAACTCAGTATGAAAAAGATGTGATATATGTGAAACATGTACTTAATGTTATATAAGAGAGATGTGAAACATATTTATACTTAAGATGAAATTACACTTGTTGCAAATAACCACGATATATGTGAAACATGTACTTAATGTTATATAAGAGAGATGTGAAACATATTTATACTTAAGATGAAATTACACTTGTTGCAAATAACCACTCTTTATTGTATTCACTCTAAGATATTGGATTGTTCATCATTATAGTGTCTTTGGAAGTGTGATCTTCTTCATAAGTTTTTAAACTTCATTAAAAGTTATTAGTGGTCAAACTTCATTATAAGAATATTTTTCAAATTTTATATTATGGATTATTTTTTACTTGTTATAAAATTACTTTTTTAACAAGTTATTTTTTAGATATAAACAATAAAAACAAGTGTTGTTAATATTATTTCTTTAGTAATTGCTCTTCTAAAATATTAATTAATTTTTTAACAAGTTATTTTTTAGATAATGATATAGTAAGGTCCTTTCTATCACCCCACAGGTTCTCTGCACCTGACCTCCCACTTACAGGATCTCTCTTCTTCACCTTAGAACCGAAGCGGCTCCCTAGATCCCATTCGGGGATCCTTGTTGAAAACTCAATCCACAGGTCCTTTCAGAACTCCCCTGTGTGAACAACACAAGGCGCAAGCTCCTTTTCCTCCAAGTGACCACAGCGCTATGACCATGGGTCTAATACCAAGGTCTCTTGATGAAATCTCGCAAGTTCGTGAGTCGTGACCCTCGACTCCTCCTATCCAATCCTGCGATATCCGAAATCGCGAGACGGCTACAGCTCCTATTCTGTCAACACCTTCCGCACGTGACCATCTTCTAGGCTTAAATGTTAGCTCCTCTCGCTTCTCGTCTCTTCGTGATTCGAACGGTTGAACCTCCCTTCGCGCTTCTCGCAACTTCGCCACTCGCGAGGTCAAATAACTCTTGTGTCGACTCCCGAGGCCCGAGATGTCGATACTTGCGATCTCGCCCTCTCGCGACTTGGAGCACCCAATGTTTGGGCTCTCAACCTGCGAATTTCTGAGTTCACGAGATCTCTCGATCTCTGCCAACTGTCCTCCACTCGCGACTCAGTTGTGGCCCCATACACTTTTGTAGCCGTCAGGATATCGCGTCTCGCAATATCGCAATTCCCGTCGCCAAATCTTCAACTCTTTTCTCACGAAATCCCGATCGGTGATGTCCCGATGTGACGTCAGCTAGGCCCCACAACCAGAGCTTTCGCCTTTTCGCCACTCGTGAAGTTGAATGCCTTCCTCTTCCAACCTTCGATGCTGAGTTCCCGATGTGGGAAATCTCGTGACACACATCCGCTCTTAAACGAACGGTCCAGATCAAGCCTCGCTAATTCGGGGTTTCTGGGGTCGAGTGACTCTCCTCATGCCCTCGATATCCCCGATATCCCGAGTGTCGATGCCTTTCGGGATTCCTCCTTATGGCTCCGATTGCCGCCACACGTCCTCTGCAAGATGGACGGTTGAGATCCACTCGCTATTTCGAGACCTTTGATGTCCTGATTCTCACGACCTCGAGAATTTCGATTTCCCAATGGCTAATATCCTGACGGCTAATCCTCGTGCAACTTCTACCCGATCCAACGACTTACGGGATTTCCGAGTGAGATCCGACGGCTGTTGGTCTCCTCCTGCTGTAGGCTCCCCCTGAGTTTTTTTTGGACGTAAACTCCTCAACGGTCCAAATCTCTTTACCTGTCGATCTGACGACCGCTGTGCTCTCACTTGAGCTTCCTGCACACTTTCCTTCTTTGCACTTGGAAGAAAACTTTTAACTCCTCAAAGGCCTTGACCTTTTCTTCTTCCTCTACGAGCTCCACAACCTTGAGCCTCGCTGCGCGTATAAGAACGTTGTTCCTCTTGGGCTTTTATAAACTCCGAACTCCTCCAGCGAGTTCTTCAGCCTCTGCACTCTTTGCAGCTCGACTCTGTGCATGAAAGCACTCTCTCTCCTGAGCTTTTTCTTCTATTCCAGCAACTCCTTACTGGGTCTTTCTGGGTATTCAACAACCCTATGTGAAGATCCCTCTGTGGATTCTTCTTCCACCTCCAGAACTCAAAGAGTTCTCTTCTCCTGTGCCTATCTGCACACAGAATCAAATGCCCACTTGGTAGAGTGTCTTTTTACACAGAACGTTCAGCAGTCATGTCTTCTTTCTTCTCCTGTGCACTTACGCACCTGCTCAATGCCCACCTGGCAGAGCTTCACAGAACTTACAACAAAGTTCTGTCTGCAACTGTGTTTCAGCTACACAACCTTACCTCCAAAGTGTTCAACAACCTTGAGGTCTTTCTCCTTTGAATTGTTGGTTCCGGTTCCTGTGACGCAGCACGTCTTCGTCTGACTCCTCAGAGTTCAGAAGTGCACTCATGCACTGGTATTCAGAGTCCGCATCACTCTGTCACGCCCTCATGGCATGAAACCTCAAAGACCTCTCAAACCCGAAATCAAACAACTCCTGCAGAATGCATCAATATAACATACATTCACAGCATATAAGAAAACACACACAGATATCCACATAACACAGTATAATACAGGAAAACTACTCTTCGTATTAAAATGGAAAATGCCTGTATTTACAAAGATGTTCTCGAGCTCTCTCTCTCTGGCTCTTCTTTTCTCTTACTTCTACAACCACCTCACTAACTCAAAATGAGATCTCAAAATCTCTTTTACCTGAGGGGCTCATCGAGCGCTTGCCTCCAGGTTCACCTACTCTAATAAATTACAATAAATGGTTGTCTAGTCCAGCATCTGGATCTAGATCTCAGTCGATCTACAATAAAGGTCGATCTACCTAACGCCTGCATAAAAGCACGACTTCCCATGGCTCAACAGCCTAAACCATTTAAATTACATTCATTACAAATGTTAAATGAGGCTGTGCCTCCCTTTCAACATTTGAATGCATGCACGCTGACATGGCTGACTGGCTGGCTGGCTGTGTGGAGAGATGCTCATGCATAAGATAAGAACAATAAAAACACGTGTTTTAATATTATTTCTTTAGTAATTACTCTTCTAAAACATTAAAGGATGTTAAGTATTTTTTTTAAATACTAGAGACAAATTTGTTAATAAAATGGAAAAAATATACACAATCACAATAGAAAATATCTTATTTTTTTAATCTAAAAATTATACACAATTTTGTAACTAAAAATATCCTACTTTTATAAATATATTTAATTCAAAGAACAATTCAAAATCTTAAACACAAAATAAAAAATAAATAAATAAATGTCATAATGAAATAGTAAGCAATGATGAAAGCATTATGCACTCTGAAATACTCAAAACGTGTGTCTATAAAATAAACAAACTTTTTAAAATAAAGTAGTTAAAATAAAAATGATAAACAAAAATATATGATTAATAAAATAAACATACTTATTAAAATAAAGTATTTAATTTTAAAATTATAAACAAAATATCTAAAAGTTGCCACTTTTCACTACTAATTATATCCTCACGTTAAGACAACCAATTAAAGATTGTCATTTTAAAATGGAATAAGTAACCATAACCAAGTATTTTGTCCGCTCTTTCATTATTGGATTTATGATACAATAAAAACAGGAAGAGTTGCATCTTAATTTTGTCAGTACAGTAAAAAGAAAAGCAGCACCATATGTTGCATCGAAAAGGAGATTCTGTATACCATCATGATTGGAACAATTAAAGTCCTTCCATTTCTCTACCATTTCCTTTTCTCCTTGGTGAATCGAAAAGGAGATTTTGTATGCCACCATTTCCTTTTCTCCTTGGTGAATCGAAAAGGAGATTCTGTATGCTATCATGACTGGAACAGCTAAAGTCCTTCAACTGGAATGGAAATTGAGTTACTTTCTCAACGCATCCAACTCAGGCCTGCAAAGACTGTATTTAAAAGATCCAGTAGTTTATATGATCAAAGTCATACGGGACTAACAAACAGAGACAATAAAACATAGAACATAGAACATAGGTATTCACATTATGTACTCCATTCCATTTTCGCTGCTGTTAATTGTTGTGCATGTGTGCCTCTTACATGCCGAAGATTTGAGCCTCAAGTAACTGGACCACCTATTTATTATTGAAATAACTGGACCACCTATTTATTACCGTTGTGCTGGTTTTGAATCTCGATTTTCATAGAATAAAATTACAATTTGGAATAAAGCTCTGAAATAAAATTACAATTTAGAATTTAGAATTCAGCCTGAAATAATTGGACCACCTATTTATTATTGTGCTGGTTTTGAATCTCGAATTCCATAGAATCAAATTACTCTTTTGAACGCTAGGAAACATTAGCTTATAATTCTTTCAAGACAAAGGTAGATGTTTGTAGTAACTGTAAAACAACTGAGAATAAAAAATACCGATGATTCAATATCTACAATTGGTAATCATTTAAATTACCTCCAATCAAGCTTCACAACTACCACATCATTTATTCAACTGAGAGGAAGAACTGGAAGTAAGAATATCCAACATGAAAATTTAACAAATCTATTATTATAAGTTCACAGAAGAAATGATAATAATAACATTGGATATATATACATAGGAACAGTAGGTTTCATGCGCAG